>OU015503.1:31934831-31972331 GCA_907164885.2 Dolomedes plantarius | reverse complement strand
ATATATATATATATATATATATATATATATATATACACTCGTAATTTTATACGTGTAAAGGTGTTTTAACTCTCAGCCTTTAAGAAGACGTAGGTGGAAAAAATTTTATAATACCTAGTTTAATGGGAAGATATATTTCTCTCTTTTTTAATTTTCTAGATGTTTCCTTTAATCCAGGAGAATACCGGTGTTTAAAGCAAGAATATACACCTCCAGCATACAGGAAGCCTTGAATCTAGGTTTCGCCTTTGTTATGGGCTGCTTAGCAAGACTTGGGTTAAGCTTTGCTGGGGAGCCGAAATGAAGGGCGAAACCTAGACCCCCTTCGGCAGGATTTTTGTTTATTGTCAAAAGCTTAGGTCAGTGGTGCACACACTTTTTTAGACAGCTAGCCACTTCCTTTGAATAAAAAAGTACGCAAAGTCTTTTGGTGAAGAAATTTATATTGTAAGACTGTTTGACACCTAATTTAAGAATATCATAACACATCTAGATATTTAATTTGCTAAGCTGATTCTTTAGGCAGTCCGCGGAAGAAAACTACTGGAACCATTCACTTCATTTTAGTCTTAAACGAAATATTTTAATCTATAGATGTGTCAAATTGGGTTTTTGTAGCCGCAATTTTTATTAATTAGCTATAATTTACAGTTAAAAATTGCTTTCTGCGTATTCTCAGAGACATATTTAAATCTGTCTTTAGCTACTCAATAAGCAAGAGGCCGCGTCAGCACATTCATTTGTTTCTGTGCATGCTTGGTGACATGTTTAAATCGGGATCCAAATACTCACTAAGCACGAGGCCTGTTAAACACGTTAATTTGTTTATTCCGAGGAATCTGTCTAGCTCTCTCACTGCCATTTTTATTTTTAATTTTTTTGTGAGATATTGAATTAAACCAGACGAAACTGTTTATTTCGCGCTATTGACTAACCCTATTTCTCTTTATTGCGTTCAATGGTAATTTTTTTTAAGTGTAGAGGAGAGGAGGGTAATATGGAATACCGAGATTTCGGCTCTGTTTGGTACTGCTATCACGTGGGAATACCATGAATTTCTCAAGAAAGACTCCCATGATGCAGTGCACTGAGAGTTGACCGCTTATTGTTGTCGTACCACTCGCTACAGAACAAAGTGTGTTTTGTGATTTTCAAGAGTATTTGCAGGTAAGTTTTCAAACATTTTAACCTACTAGTACACATGTGACTTCAACATTTATGCTAAGCATAATGTACACTAAAAGAATTGTAGTTTGTTATACTGTGATCGTTTTTTGGCTGACAATGTTTTGTCCATCAGTTTAAAGGTTTATTTTCGATGATGGCGTGTCGGGTATTATGGAATACTAGGTATTCCATTATCCCATAAGAGGTAGGAGAGCTGGATCTTCTGTAATAACCTACTCCCCATGTAAAAAAAGACTTAGAGGATGAACTGAAAGAAAAGGACATAAAGAAGAAACCAGAAGTTTCAAAACAACAAAAGAAACCGAACATTCAAAGACCCCTGTTAAGAAATTAAACTTAGACCGACCTTCTAGACCTAAACCTACTAGAGATGACTCCTGTGTTAGCAGCGATGAATCGTTCCATTCTGATGTATCATCTGTAATGGAGTTCATGCCATCAACTAAAGAACCAGAAAACAAAGACGCTGAATATATCATATGTAACGGAAAATTCTCCTAAGATCAACGTGGAGAAATTTTGATTCAATGCTTCAGCTGTTCTCTGTGGGCTCACCTTGACTGTACCGGAGCAGAGAAAGAAGATTATATCTGTGACTCTTGTAAATAGACTAGAAGCAGAAATGACATGAGTATAATCTTAAAAATATAGTTTTTGTATTTAAAAATAACCATGTTTTAGGAATTGTAATTAGTTTTCCAATGGTTTAAACCACCTTTTCATATTACCCGACTATTTCATATTAACCTCCATTTGTAACTTTTTTAAATAATTGTTTTTTATAACAACAAAATGAATAGTATTATTTTACAAGGGACAGTTCATTACAATTAGTTATAGTATGTACTAATGATTATTTTGGGGATTTTTATTCAAAAACCAGTAAAGTTATTTTTAGAAATGTAAATGGTATTCCATAATACCCTCCTCTCCTCTATTTCTCTCTTCTTAATATTATGATTTTCAGCATTTGGCAGTGATGTGTTAGAGTATAATGTGTGTATTTTCACATTTATTTACTATCCAGCCGTCATGTTTTGACGGATACCAACTAGCATTTCTTAAAGTATGAAAAATATTGTTAAAATATTGAAGATAATGTGACTATAGAAAATTTAAAGCATGTTTTTTAATTAAATAAATCGATATGATATAAATTTTCTCCAGACTCGCGGTCCCTCGAATTTTTTTAGCCACCCCTCTGTGGGTCGCGACACACAGTATGCGTACCAGCAAAATGGTGACTTAGGTAGAAAGATCATTACGGCGGTGTACTACTAACTTATATAAGAAAAACAAAAGACACTTTTAGACCAAAAACATTACATTCTTTTCGTAGCCACAAAACAATAGATTAGTATTATTGTATATTTTGTAGTATATTTTGAGGATTTTTGATTTTTATGTATTTGGGAATGGCTAATGCTAAATATATTTAAAGGATTCCCCCGGAGATCAATGATAGCTCCCAGAAAATCATGGAAATTTGTCGCCACTGATTGCACATATGCATTTTATTATTCGTTGAAATATATCAAAATATATTGCCATAAGAGATTTTTCTCTACTCTGTTTGAAAACTTCCTGAGGGTAAAATAAATTGGCCATTAAAATGTTTGTCTGGACCACTTAGCGCCTAATCTCTGGTTTTTAAAGGGGAAACAACAGAATTTTCCGAAGTCTGCTCACATTTTTTTCTGAAACATTCTATTGTTTATTCTTTTAAAATCCGACACATTATTAGTTGTATAGCCTTCTAAAATGTTCTTCGGATCTGTTTTACTACAGGCTTTTAGGTGACATACATGTGTTTACTTTCCACCAGAATCTTTGATATTTAACGTTTTTTGCCAGTTTTCTCTCGATATCCCCATTCTTTTCATTCTCTTTTTCCTTCTTTTAATCAGAGTGTAAGTGGAGTATCATTATTTTCCTTTAAAAAAACTGACATATGGAAATTGTTCCGATATACAGATTTATT
The DNA here is from genome assembly GCA_907164885.2 of Dolomedes plantarius. NCBI lineage: Eukaryota > Metazoa > Arthropoda > Arachnida > Araneae > Dolomedidae > Dolomedes > Dolomedes plantarius. Next base: position 31,969,162 of record OU015503.1, on the reverse strand, counting down.
TTTTTCTCTGCAGTTTTCACAGATTTTACGAAAACTTCGATAACAGGGAAATTCAACTATGGTTCTATTTATGTGTGCCCAACAACCAACTCTCTCTCTCAATATATGTGTGTGTGTGCGTGTATATATATATATATATATATATATATATATATATATATATATATATATATATATATATATATATATGTATGTATGTATATATGTATATATATATGTATCTATGTATATATATATATATATATATATATATATATATATATATATATATATATATATATATATATATATATATATATATATATGTATATATATATATATATGTATGTATATATATATATATACATATATGTATATATATATGTATGTATGTATATATATATATATGTATATATATGTATATATATATATATATATATGTATATAGTATATATTTATGTATGTATGTATATATATATATATATATATATATATATATATATATATATATATATATATATATATATATATATATAATTATTCGAAATAATAATCTATTTGAACTATTTTTCTCTCTCTCTTTAATTTTCTTATCTAGGTATATAAATTGATGGACTACCCTGAAGTTAGAGGGTAAGATAATTGTGTAACACACTGATCCTTCTCTAAAATTCCAAGAACATAATAAAACCACTACACAGTCAGCCTTAAGCGTTCCAAATTTACGCGAAGGATTTGTGACGTGACCTTTGCTACGTATTGCGTTTAATCAGGGAAAAGCATCACTGGTTAATCCCCTACTAATACCTTCAATCTTAATAACATCGAATCCGAAGATGTTCATTCTCCGCTAAGTACAAGATGATTTAAATTTCGATGGATAACTTGAATATAACTGGTCTTTTTGTTCTAGAGTATTTATAGAGTAAATGCTATCAATCTCTTATTAAATATATATAAAAAATATTCAGTTATAATTCTGTGTCTGCTGTGTAAAGAGTGTCAAGTCCAAAATCATAGTTTTGAGATAAACGGGAGTGAAAAAAAATGTCTTTTGTAAAGTAAGTTTTTTATAAGTTTACTTAAAAAAACTTTTTAAGTAATTTTTTTTAATTTTATTTTTGTTGATACAGAGTGTTAAGACCTTGATTGGGACATAACCCCTTTCAAACTAACATGTTTGTGGTTTGTTTCACATATCCAAAATTTCTATTCAGGAATAAAAATATTTAGGAGTGGACATGGTCTTAGATTTCTGTACCCTGCAGTAGCCCTTGATTTTTCAAACATGCCTGGTTTGATAACTCATTTTAGCTCATTTTGGACTTAATACCCTTTGCACACAAACAGAATTTAAAAATGATATATGCAAACGTTGTCACAAGCATAAAACCTAAAAGGTAACTCTGTAGGATTGTGAAAAATAAACATGTATTTCAGACACACATCTAAATTAACCTTCCAAGGTACCCTGCAGTATTCTTTGATTTTTGAAACATGTCTGGTTGGATGACTCATTTTAGCTAATTTTGGACTTAACACCCTTTGCACACGAACAGAATTTAAAAATTATGTATGCAAACGTTGTCAGGAGCATAAAACCTAAGAGGTAACTCTGTAGGATTGTGATAAATAAACATGTTTTTCAGACACACATCTAAATTAACCTTCAAAGGTACCCTGCAGTATCCTCTGATTTTTTAAACATGTCTGGTTGGATAACTCATTTTAGCTCATTTTGGACTTAACACCCTTTACATACAAACATAATTTAAAAATGATATATGCAAACGTTGTGACGAGCATAAAACCTAAGAGGTAAATCTGGAGGAATGTAAAAAATAAACATGTATTTCAGACACACATCTAAATTATACTGAAATTTCTCTGTCTTGAAAGAAATATATCCAGCAGCAAGTCCATTTTTGTACGATATTCATGCAAAAAACATACAGGGTTTGTATTTAAAGAAAAATGTGAAACATTAAATAATTAGATAGCCAATCCACAATTTTTGCTCACGTTTAATCTTAATTGCATGCAAGAATTTTACTAAGTACTATTTTCAATTGATACATTTTAATAGCTTATAAAGAACCTAAATCTTATCTCGGTAGTGGGACCTGATCTCCCATTGTGTATAAACTTCTTTTAAAGCAACGATTGAAAAAATGCTTAATCTTTGAATAAAATTACTAGAATAACATTTGGGAATATCAGCAACGTAGAATAACAGAAGAAAACATGCAATATGTTATACGAAATCTTTTAGTAAAGGGATTGTGTTGATATAACACAAGCTGTGGAAAAGCTTTAAAAATCAAGCAAAAGAAAAAAAGGACTTGGGGAAAAATTTTAATCGTAAAATTGTCAGATTATAATAAAAAATACATTTAAAAATTATTTATGAGCATAAAGATAAAATGTTATTGTTATTTAGTTCAACTAAGTCCAAGAATGGGAAAATCTGTTTAGTTTGAAAACATGGCCTTAGTTCTTCTATCGTTGCTCAGTATTTAACTCTTTCAGTATTTAGATCATTTGGTAACTGAAGTACTGGAGTAGGATAAAATTTTCTGAGGCCGATGGGAATTATTTAATTTTCTTTACCATTTTTAGCCCTAAGCTCTAGTTTAGTAGCAATAAACTTTTTTAAATTGTATTTATTCTATCCTCTTATTAGATATCAGCTGCCAACAAGTCTATTACGATGAAGGAAATAGGCAACTTTTTACAAAATACAAATATTTCGGTTAGTATCACCAATGAAATATACCAATATGTTATATTATAGTGAATACGTTATTTTTAAATGCTTCATTCATCTACAATTGTCAAATCAAGTGATTATCCAACAATAGCACAAATGCGTCTTCATTGCTAAAAAAAAGGCTCATCGTAGATTTCCACAAGCTAATATGGGGAGTATTAAAAATAATCAATGAAATTAAAAAATGAGGTTACTTTATTCGAGCTAACATAAACAATATAATCAATCTATTGAAGTATAAGTATTAGAAAACTTTACAAACCTTTTTACAAACTACTGGTAACGTCTTACAAAATACCAAAATTTAGATTAGTATCATCATACCCATATGTTATATTATATTGTGTGCGTTATTTTTTATATGCTTCATTCATCTACAAATGTCAAATCAAGTGATTTTTCAACAATAGCACAAATGCGTCTTCATTGCAAAAAATAAGGCTCGTCGCAGGTTTTCACAGGCTAATTTTGGGCTTGCTCATTAAAATATAATCAATGAAATAAAAAATAAGGTTAATTTATTCGGAGAAACTTTTTACAAACTACCAAAATTTGAATTAGTATCACCAATGAAATACACCGAAATGTTATATCATATTGAATGCGTTATTTTTTTAATGTTTCATTCGTCTACAATTGTCAAATGAAATGATTCTTCAAAAATAGCATAAATGTATCTTCATTGCACAAAAAATGGCTCATTGTAGGTTTTCAGGAGTTACTTTTGGGCCTATTAAAAAAAATCATTGAAATAAAAAAATAATGTTAATTTATTCGAGCTAACATACACAATATAATCAATAAATTGAAATCTATCTAACTATTACTAAACTTTACAAACCATTTACTGGTAATTTTTCTTTATAAATATAAAAATTCGGATTAGTATCACCGATGAAATATACCGATATATCATATTATATTGAATGCGTTATATTTTTTAATGCTTCATTCATATATAATTGTCAAATCAAGTGATTCTTCAACAATAGCACAAATGCCCAAAAAATGGCAAAAATTTCTTGACTGCACAAAAAATGGCTCACTGTGGATTTTCGCGAGTTACTTTTGGGCCTATTAAAAAAAATAATAAACGATATAAAAAAATTTAATTAAATTATTCAAACTAACGTTAACTATATAATCAATCGATTGAAGGAGTTCAAATAATTACACAAAAAGAGAAAAGTTCCATTACATCTTCTCGTACATTTTACGATCCTCGCTCTGCTACATGCTACTTAGGCGACGTACGGTTTCCCCCCTTGGATGATATCTAAACACAATAGCACGCGGGGCGTAATCCTTGGGAGATCAAGGGACGCTGACGACCGAGGCTTGTTTTGCATACACTATTCCCGTGATGAATGGTTTCCGAATCTTCGCCATTTTGAAAAGGATTAAGAGCTCAAGCCTAATATCATTAAGAGGGGAAGTTCTGAGAAGGCTATATTAGCACTCGCCGTGGAAGAATGGTTTACATCAGAAGACATTAAAGGACATTTCTCAACCGAATTTATGCGAACATAATGTGATATATATATATATATATATATATATATATATATAACATATAAAACCCCAAAACCCTTTCAAAATTCCAAATTTCATTAAAAAATGCTTGAGTATAACACGTTGATTATTAATTACGCATTTCGGTTACAAGAACAAAGGAATTGACTTTCAGGCATCTCTTATAACCCCTGTAAACTTCTATACAATCCCTGTGGTTTTCTATTTTGTCAGAACCCAGATTTCAGGGTGCTATCCAATGGCTGCAAGACTTTGAGCGTCACGTGACTACACCTCTATTAGATTATAAATAGGCGTGCTTCGATGTACATTTTTTTTTTGGGAATTGTCATTGCCCCGAGAAGATGTAGCAGCATACCAATAAATTTGTATCTGCAGAAGTGAAAACGATTTGTTATTGTTGACCACTCGACGACCACGATTTACTTCCCTGCTGTGACATGCCGGTGTCCGGTCATCATCCACGGGGCCGGGCCGGCATGTTACACACACACACACACACACACACACACATATATATATATATATATATAAAATATAATGTATATATATATATATTCCATTAACCTTGAACCTTCCTAACAATATAAATCGAACTTCGGTATATCGAAATCCTCGATAATTCGAAGTTTTCTCGTTCCCCTTGAGGTTCGATATATCGAGGTTCCACTGTGTGTGTGTATATATATATATATATATATATATATATATATATATATATATATATATATGTATAATTTGTATTTTTAATTAAAAAAATAAATTATTTAAAAAGCTGTTTATTTTAAAATTACAATCTGGGTTTTTTCTTAGATGCAATCTGGGTCTAATTTCCTCGCTGGAGCACTGGTTACTAGTATAAGATATTTTCCATTTCGTATTTCACTTCAATTCTACTCAAACATATAGGAAGCTAAAACCGATAAACTTTTAGTAAATCTTAATCACCAGAATTTTGTTCAGTGATAGAATTCCTTTTTGAAATAGCTTTCATTTCTACAAAGTATTGATCCTACAAATTCATATATGTATACACTATTCTAATTAGAAGCCGAAAGGAGAATTAAATGAATTCATAAAATTTCATGAGCTTTCTTCTCGAAGTTTTAATTTTAATGATACCTTTGAATAGATGAAGTGATTTCTCTACAAAACTCTTTCTAGAATCTTTCAAGTCCATTAATATTCATTATGTTTTCCGGAGTCATTAATCAAATCAATGGACGGAATATTTTAAAACATATCAGAATATTCCCTTTAGGAATCAGTCGTAAAAAAAGGATATTTAATGCTATAGAAATAGTTATTAAGCACTTCTTTAACATAAATAACGAAAAAAAAATGTATCTTCATGAATATGCAGTTTCAGAAAGGTTAATTTTTTAATTATTCAGTATCAAATGTTAATAAATTTTAAAAGCACAAGTGACCATACTCTTCGATTAATGCTGTGCTTAGTAAAGGATTACTAATGCATGCTTTTTTTAAAGCATTAAATGCGTGAAATTATCTGCGTTGCTTCGTACAGGTTCTCGTTCGAAAAAAAAATAATTGCTGATAACTTTATGCTATGGGAATAATCAACGACATTTAATAGCTCTGAAAGGGAATTATTTGGTTTTTGGAATCATAAAATTCATGAACTACAGTAGAACCTCGATATATTGTTTTTCAAAGGAACTATTGCACTGAACGATGTATGCTGGAACATAGAAAAGGAATAGTATCATCGAGACTGGATAAAGTAAACGACACATACGGGGAAACGATGATTCGAGGAACGATCGATCGAGGTTCCAATGTACAGGGTGGCCATAATTAAACTTCCCTACTTTAAAGTTGTCTACAGTCGAAACTATTGTTCAGAAAGTTATGAAATTTTGTGTAAGACATATTGAAGGGATGGAAATTCGTTTGAGCAAATAAAAAAATTAGTTCAAAATTTCACCACCAGAGGGCATTTTTTCATGTATTACACATTTACGACTATTTCTTTAGTTAAGATTTCCCCATCTTTTTATCCATAGGTCACCCTAACACAATAACTTGTACTCATTAAATTTTACAGTCTTTAAAGTGATTGGAAAGTCGATCGGAAACTTGTTCGATAACTAATTTTCGGACAAAAGATTTGAAGGAATGAAGAAGAAATAAATATGCAAATTAATTTTTGTCGGCGTAGAGCAGAAGCTGTTATAAAACCTAGAAACTTTCATGGAGATATTGTTTTCAGCGTGCTTGCTATTGCTAATCAGAATGTCATCATTACGATTACCAGATCGAGCTCCCCAGACCTCAACCCCTGCGACTTTTGGCTTTGGGGGCGTGTGAAACATCTAGTCAGTCATGATAAACCAAGAACTATACCTGATCTGAAAGCCAGCATTTCATGACATGTTCTCAGCATTTCCTCGGACACACTGCGGTCAATTGTAGAACATGCTATCTTATGATTTCAAATGGCAGCTGAAAATGATGACCGTCATGTTGAACATGTCTTGTTGTAATAAAGTTTTTAAGCTATAGTAAATGTTGGCTAAATGTGTAATTCATCAAAAAAAAATTTTATTCGTGGCCACGTGCTTAGTGAGTATCTAAAGCGAGATTTAAAAATGTCACTGAGCATGCGTAGAAAGCAATTTTTTTAATCATGAATTATCGATAGTTAAACAGCGCAAAATAAACAATTTCCCTCAGGTTTAATCTTATATCATAAACATAATTATCATAAAATGAAAATGGCAGCGAGAGATCTAGAGAAATCTAGAGAGACTCCTTGGAACAAACGTGTTTATCATTAAAACATGTCACTGAGCATGCGCAGAAACAGTGAGTTTCTGAAGCCAGATTTAAATATACCACTGAGCATGCGCAGAAATATATTTTCAATTGTAAATTATTGCTAATTAAAAGAAATTGCGGCTACAGAAACCAAATTTGAGCAACCCCTGAGCATGCACAGAAATAAATTTTTAAATTTTAAATTATCGCTAATTAAAAGAAATTGCGGTTACAAAAATCAAATTTGACAAATCTACATATTGCAATCTTTCGTTTAAGACCAAAATGCAGTAAACTTATGTAGTAGTTTTCTCTCACGGACGGCCCAAAAAATCGGCTTAGCAACTTAAATATATAGATTCTTATGATAAAAGTCTACAGGGTGGCTAATAAATACTGTAACACTCCAAAAAATAAGAGTTAATTTTAATCATTTGGAAAAACAATTTATCTATCTATTTGTGTGATTGGCAACTTTTTGTAAACACAGACGATTTTTGTTTAAAGTAAAACATGTAGAATATTTTTAAAGATGGAAGCCAAAAGGTTAATGGTTAAACAGCTTTTTGATCACGGATTTTCTGCAGGTAAAATATTTAAGCAATTAAAATGCCTTGGTTTTAATAGGACGTTTATATATAGGACTATAAATCGATTATTGGATACCAATAGCTGTAAAGATCGACCAAGGTCCGGTCGTTCATGCACTGTTCGTACAAAAGAACGTATCAAAAGAATTCGTGAAAAGATACGAAGAAATCCACAACGTTCTGCAAATAAAATGGCTGCAGAAGAGAACATCAGTCGCAGAACTATGCAACTTATCATAAATGAAGACCTGGGTTTTCGCCCTTATCGCAAAAGAAAAGTTCAAGGTTTGACTACTGCACAAATAGTAAAAAGGTTACAAAGATGTAAGAAATTGCTGAACCGGCACGGTAGCAAAAGTGTTGAAAAAATAATTTTCTCTGATGAGAAGCTGTTTTGTACAGAACAAAGTTATAATGCTAAAAATGATGTTGTATATTCAGCAACCTTCGAGGATATACCTGAAAATCTTCGAACTGTTAAACTCTTTCAGAACAAGAATTCTGTTATGGTTTGGGCTGCAGTGTCACACAATGGAAAACTGCCTCTGAAATTCATCGATAAAGGGGTAAAAATCAATGCTGAATATTACAAACAGGAAGTATTGGCTACACGTTTATTACCACATGCTAACAGATTGTATCCCAAAAAGAATTGGATATTTCAGCAAGATTCTGCACCGTCCCACCGATCCAAAACAACACAGGAATGGCTCCATGCCAATTGCCCGAAGTTTATCAAGCAAGAAGATTGGCCACCTTTTTCACCAGATCTAAATCCTTTAGACTATTGCATTTGGGGGATTTTAGAGTCTAAAGTAAATGCTAAGTAGCACAGAAGTTTGGACTCCCACAAAGCTTCCATACGGAGTGAATGGGACAAATTACCTCATAAAATGATTCGTGCCGCAATAGGACAGTGGCGTAAGAGATTATCTTTAGTAATCGATAAAGATGGCTGTCGATTCGAGTAAAATTATTTCATGGTAAACTTTCATGTATAATGTTCATAATATTGTTGTATTTTCCATTTTCTATTTCATCTGTATGTAATTAAATGATTCGATATTTGTCACAGTATTTATTAGCCACCCTGTAGGTATATGAGTCTAAAATTGCCCTCATAATAGAAAAAAATTTCTTATTCTATTTCACTCGGTGAAAATGTAATTGAACACATAACATTCACTTTTAACAACAAGATTCTATTCACATTCATCATATTTACACTTAAAACTATAGTATCAAGTTTTTTAAATATTATTACTTCTGCAACCTGTTTGATTTAACCTGTGTATCCATCCCAAGAAAACTAGATTGAAGAGGTTCAAGAGAAAAGTTTTTACTCCAGCCTTTAAAATATTGATCTCTGTTACTTTGTTTGATACATTAAACAAAAAATAGCAAGATCTTCAGCCACTTTGCCCTAAATCTCAGAGTAGAGAAACGAGTACAAGAAGATTGGATCTGTTTCCTTAAGGCTACTGTATACTAACCCTGTTGGATTCGTTCACCTAAATGTTAACCTATGGAGAAAATGTGTCCAAAGATTGCTGACTTGGATTCAAAGATTTTTTTTAAAAAATTGTACTCCGTAATAGAGAAAGAAATTTTACACCTTGAGACATTTTTCGTTTCTTAACGTAGGATTACGTTCCTCCATAACAGTCCTCCGGAAAGGAAAATTTCAGACACTAAAACCAGCAAACAGTTAAACAGAAAACTATCAAAATTTTGACATACATATATGCATCTATATAAATAAAGTAACAGGCGTATTTGTCGAGTCACGTGAGCGTCACGTCTCCAGGTCTCATTCATCCCAAAAAAAAATGGCCGACAAATACACAAATCGGTGTATTTTTTTCTCATGAAAGTACATAATTGTTACATATTTGGAAAGAGCTTTGAAAACTGATTTGAAACTTTTCTGCGTACACTTATTCTGTTAACTCAATAGTTTTAGAGTTATTTGGATTCTAATGAAGCGTCATCGCTCTTTGACGATGTAAACAAAGGGTGATTCCTTCACAGCGTGATTCTCACTAAAAAATGAATCATTGAAATGAAATGTGTCACCGTGTCTAATTTTTTATACTTTTAATTCAAGCTTTTTAATCATAAATAGATCATTTGAAGATGTACTGATTTTTGGAGATTTTTGGCCAATTAAAAGTGAAAAAAAAGTTTAAATCAAAGTAAACTGTGATTCTGAGTGTCAAATGATTCGATTTGGGTGTTTCTATTAATGCTGCCTATTTGCAGATATTTTCAAACATGTGCATTCAGAAAATATTTCTTTTCTTGAATTTCGCCATTTCATTTACTTTATTTTAAATGTAGCAGTCTTATTTTTAAACTAATTTTAGCTGTTGATTTAATGATTTTCATTGCTTAAGCATGGTCGCATTTAGTTTTATATTTTCTTTTGCAAAACAACTCAACTGAAAGTAACCTATGTAAGGAATGTTATCATTACCCGTAATCCTAAATATACGTTGTTAAGGGGTAGTGGGAGCTCAGCCAAAAAAATTATAATCATTGCTAAATTCACTATAACGCTGATTCTAAAAAATCCTGATTAAAAGATGTGAATTTCCATTACTTCAGAACAGAGTTAAAGATAAAATTGAGAAACCCAACACCAATGATTTTAAAAATTACATCCCTCTCTGTATGTACAATTTTCACTTTTAAAATGGAGTAAAAATTCAGCAAGTACTAAAATATAGTGTGGATTACAACTATGATATTCATAAAATCTCTTGATATACGCAGTTGAGTATTTCAAACATGTGCTAATTTCTTTTCTTGAGCTTATTTGAGCTTTTGGTTCTATTTTTAATATTTTCAAACATGTGCATTCGGAAAATATTTTTTTTCTTGAATTTCGCCATTTCATTTACTTTATTTTTGAAGTTAAAACATGTTAGCAATGTATTACATATGCATTATTTTGTACGTCAAATATAGTTGCACATAAATTTTATAGAAATTTGTGGTATGACTTTCTTAATGAAAGGCTAAATCTAGCTGAATTCTGAAGACTTTAATTATAAATTAATTTTTTTTATATTGGGTTTTCTTTTCATTCATGCATATAAAATTTCACATGCTTTTTTTTCTATGTTATTTATATTGTGTTTAGTTTTTAAATTGATTTTGGTTAAGAATTATTCCACAATTTGGCATTTTTACTTTACAGCTTTTAGTGGTATAGTTTGCAAAATGTTTTTGTGTATTACTGCCGAAAGAAATTATTGTAAAGTTTTTTTATGAATCTTAATGTAAATTGATAAGTAATTAACTGGTATTAACTATTAGTAATACACTTTTAAAATTCATTAATTAACTTTTTTATTAAATTTTAGTTTAAAATTTAATAATTAGTATTAACTTTATAAAGTTTATTAGTTTACCTAAATAAAGTTTTTTGTTTAAATGTTTTTGTCATTATTTATCGTGTTTATGACCTCAACATCCAATAAAATAGATGTGCTCCCCTGTTTTTCATTGCTTTCTACGATTTTAAATATTTTTGGGGGTTCAAATTTACAATTTTTCATGTTTACAAATCGGTAGACACTGTGTGTGATAAAGATCAAGCAGTCAACAGACCAACTGAGTTTTTAAACTCATTGGAGTTATCTGGAGTACCTTCACACATTCTGGAGCTGAAAATCGGTGCACCTATAATGCATCTAAGAAATCTTAATCCACCTATACTGTGCAATGGAACAAGACTTACTGACTGTGAAGAATTTAATGCCAAATGTTATTCAAGCCACCATCATGACTGGACAAGGTGCGTGAGAAGAAGTATTAATTCCAAGAATCACGATAATCCCATCTGACCATCCGTTTAATTTTAAACGTCTTCAGTTCCCTGTACGCCTCAGTTTTGTGATGACCATCAACAAGGCACACGGCCAAACTCTACAAGTTGTAGGACTTAATCTTCTAAATCCATTTTTCTCCCATGGTCAGTTGTATGTAGGTTGTTCCAGGGTTGGCAAAAAAGAAAATTTATACATTCTTGACTCCGAATGGGAAAACATTTAATGTTGTTTATCCACAGGCCCTCTTAGACTTTTGAAAGAAACAAATAAGAGGAGCATTTCAGTTATGGATATTTTTATTATGGAGATATTTATTGCTGCAGAATCTTGCATTTATGTTGCGGGGAGCCCTTAATTGCAGATTTCTATTAATTTTTTCGTTTGTCAGTGCCTTCTACATATATTTTCATTTTTTCCCTACAGAATCTTGCATTTATGGTGCGTGGAGCCCTTAAATTTTATAATAATAAAGTAATTTAGGGGTAATCAGTTTAGGTTAACAAGATTTATAGTCAAGATTTATATTTCACATGACTGGACAAGCCACAGGTCAAGAAGTGTTGAAATTAATGAAGGTAAGGTTAATTTTTTCATTTCCTGATAAATGATTCATAAATTAGAATCGATAACTGATTTATACCTCATTTATAATTTTAGAATTTAACTTCTTACTTCTGTTTTAACTTTCCTTTCTATTTTACAGTCATGTTTTGTTTTGCTTTTATTGAAGTGTGTAAAATGTTTTCATTGTTTACTACGATTTAAAATAATTTTTGTATTATTGGCCTGAGCGTATCTGGCCGCAGCCTGTACTATTTATTCAAACTGTGTTATTTATACTGTTATTTTTTCAAGGTTGTGTAAAAGGTTTTTCATTGCTTACTACGATTTAAAATAATTTTTTGTATTATTGGCCTGAGCTTATCTGGGCACAGCCTGTACTTTTTATTCATACTGTTATTTTTTCTACGTTATTTATGCTGTATTTAGTTTTTAAATTGATTTGGTTTTCTTTACTTTTAAGCTTTTTCCGAATGAAGAAATCATGTAGAGGAGGCTACTGCAACATGTGGACAGAGACAATTGTTTTGTGACAACTGACTGAAGTGGTGTATTACATGGTTAACTGGAGTTACTCATTTTGTTCCATTTTAAAGGAATTAGGCTGTGGTTCATATGAGAATGGCGTTTAGAAAGATACGCCATATGAGGCAGATATTACAGATAAAAAAATAGCCAAATATGACACCACTTCAGTCAGTTGTCCGACATAATTGCAGTTTTGGCTTCAAATCGTTTAATTTTATAATGGATTCTGTAGCATAAAAATTACGCCTTGATACTCTGACGCTAAAAATAATACAAATAATTATTTAAAATTTACTAACTAATGCATGTTACTAACTAATGCATGAATGCATGCAACTAACTCACTGACTCACTCAACTCAACAAACAACACAACGCCACTGAAGAAAATGACTGGTGTTATTACTAAAAGCAATTTGTAGTTTAGGCGGAGGACTTGGGTCCCACATAATTGCAGTTTTGGCTGCTTTAAACTCTGTCTTTTCACATTTTGATGCCCCTGTAGCAGTAGTGGATTACATGGTTAACTGGAGTTACTCATTTTGTTCCATTTTAAAGGAATTAGGCTGGGGTTCATCTATATAAATAAAGTAACAGTGGAGAATGTCGTGGAGTCCGTCAGCATCACGTGACATCAAGTTTCCGGAGATCACTCATCCTGAGAAAACATGGCCGATTTTGGCAGCCATTTTGGTCGAAAATCGATGTATTATTTTTCTCATGATAGTACATAAATCTTACATATTTGGAAAGAGCTTTGAAAACTGATAATTTTTTCTGCTTACAGTTATTCTGTTACTTTAATAGTTTTACAGATAGTTTAATTCTAAAAGCAGACTCCATAGCTATCCGATAAATATCCGTAAATAAAGCGTGAATCCTTCACAGTGCGAATCACTGAAATTTTTAATCATGTGTGAAATTTTTCAAACTTCATCTGGTGGACGGATGGCTTGAGCGTACCTAGGAGAAGCCCGGCTAGTATATATATACATACGTACTTATATATATATAGATACATATATACATACAAAAGAGGTAAGAAACGATAAGTAATCCTACGTTAATAACCCGTGGTAGTTTCGTTAGAAGAGACTACCTATTTTTTTAATGAAAATAATATTTTAAATTTAAATTATTCCGTGGAAAAAATCTAGTTTGTCTTAAACGATCTTAAATTCCTTTGTCGGGCGAAATTTATAAAATGAATCCTGTGCAGAAATGTTCATGCTATCTGAAAACACCTAAAATGGTGTTCATCATAGTGGATCATCAGCATTTATGTAGCTGTAAATAGGAGACACATTTCTCCATAGGTTAACATTGAGGTGAGGGAATCCAATAGGATTAGTACACAGCAGCCGTAAGGAAGCAGTGCCAAGGCCAAAACGGCATCCAGAATACGAATACAGGCATCTCTGCATGAAAATTTACTAGCCGCTTTTTATCAATTAGACAAAAAAATTAGGTTGGAAAAAATTAAAATATTTCTTGACTGCTTTCAAAAATATACCCTATTCTCAAAACAAACTAAAAACAGGATTATTGACCACCGGATGTTTTGAATACCGCCCTCTTGTGGCATTCAAATCATACGGTCAGTTTTTCTATTTTACTAATAATTAACTGAGGTTTAGACCACTCTTTTATATATATATATATATACATATATGTATGTATGTGTGTGTGTGTGTGTGTGCGTGTGAAATGAATTTCAAACCTTTCACTTAATTAATTTTGTCTTATCGCAACAGAACATTATACCTCATTTAAATTTGACCTAGGAATAACCAAAGTAATATATTTGTTTTCCCCTTAAGCAAGCCACGCTCCTACAGGTTATATAAGAAAAGTGCTCTAGAAGCTATGACGTGATCCTCGTGAAATCACCCGAGGTCGCATGATTGGGGTCAGGTATCACGTTTTAACCAATTAAAAGTTCAGCGCGCCTGTACTCAAAGGCACTAAACTAGAGTTTCGCGCGTTTTCTGTGTTCTGCCCCTGTCCTGTCAAGTTGTGTTCTAGCGCGCTACGTCCCTTGTCTTATATATGTGTTCCGGCAAACTCCGGAATAAGTAATTTGTGAAACTTCATCTTCCAAGAATTGTGCCGCCCAAATTTTTAGGCACTCAATAATGTCCAGCAATAAAGTAATTCGAAGAAATAAAAGGATTTCGTGTCAAATTATGTGGATTCTGTGTTCCTCGACTGGACTCCCTGCCTAAGCCTTTCCTAGCCACTCTCCACGACTGAACAACGATTCGAGGTCTCTTCCTGTCATCCAACATCTCCTTTGCAAATATTACATATATATATATATATATATATATATATATATATATATATATATATATTATATATATATATATATATATATATATATATATATATATATATATATATGTGTGTGTGTGTGTGTGTGTGTGTGTGTACATATATAAAATAAAATAAACTGGATATAGGATTTATATAGGAAATATCGAGATCTTCATGTATTTCTACAGCATGAACATAGTGTGATTACTGAAAGGTAAACAAAACGCATGGAAATTCCCTGTGGTTATTAGATAAACTCTGCTAGCCCACTCGGCCAACTTCTCCCATCTTCCTACAATTTCTTCGTCGTGAACTTCCATGCAGTGGACTTCCATGCAGAGGTTTAAATCCCGAATAAGGCTTGATCGTTACTATGTCGTCCCCCTCATAGGGAGCAATGCTGGCTCACCTAAATGATACTCTCCTGATAAAGTAGTCAGCAAGACTTCGCGGTGCATACCAAAACGCGAATGTCTCACGACAGTGCCTCCACATTAGAAAAAAAATCCTTTCTTTTAACTCTATTTTACCTGTCTTCCCCACGATATCATTTTAAATTATATATACTCGTATATATGTATGTATGTATATATATATATATATATATATATATATATATGTATGTATGTACCGGGTGGCCATAAATAAACTGACAGTGCTCACAGTGTTCTGTAGCGCGATCTATTCGCGAGAATGACGCCACATTTTGTAGGGAGATTAAACAAGACGGGAGACGAAGGATTCCGCGAAAAAATAAATTAGTTCCAAAAGTCACCGCTAGGGGAATATTTGGCGCTGTGTAATAGAAAATAGAGTGTTAACAAATGCAAATTAATACGGAATAAAATTACCTTTTATTATGCACATTTTCTTATTTAGTTCAAGTGCAATATGGCAACACTTTTAAAAAAGCGTAAAATCTACATAAACACCGATAAAGTCTCGTGATCTGCAATATCACGTACGCTGAGCAGAAGAAGAAGTTCTTTATTCAAATTTCACGTTACATCCATTGGCACAGTGCCAGCTGCTTGGGTTTTAAAAGGCAATGTGTTACGTTTCGAATCAATCGGATTGAAAGTTTATGTGCAATGTCTCCTTCTTTAGTCGAGCGTGCGTTACTGGTCAAATTCTTTTACCTCAACCAGTGCAACGCGTCAGCCGCTCTTCGTGCTTTTAGAACTCACAAAAAAATGCGTAAAGGTAACGGTCCTGTGTCAGTTAATGGGCTAAAAGCAATGGTTGCGACGTTTGAGAAAACAGGTTCTGTGAAGGTTCAGTCAGGCAGAGGACGAAAACCTGTACCACAGGATACAATCGAAGCAGTTGCCACGGCGATTGTCGACAGAGGACCAGACAATATTGCTGCCACCTCTAGCGCTCGTGGATTAGCTCGGAATATGGATATGCCTTACAGTACGGTATGGAAAATCTTACGAAAGATTATCAACTTCTATCCGTACAAGATCAGCCGTGTACAGGAGTTACTGTACCCCGACCATGATAAGCGATTGACTTTTGCTCTCACCTTTCTTGCCAGAATGGAGGTGGATGATGCTTGGCCGTGGAAAATCTTATGGGGAGACGAGGTCCACTTTTACCTGCATGGAACTGTGAATACCCAGAACTGCCGAATTTGGGATGACAAATCACCACATGCAGTCACAGAAATTCCCTTACATTCACCAAAGGTAACTGTTTGGTGTGGGTTCACAGCGGAATTTATCGTAGGTCCATTCTTCTATGAGAACATTACCCCGACAGGACCGGAAACCTGTTCTGTTACCGGAGAGAAATATCGCCACATGTTGAACAGCTTTGTCATTCCGGCACTTCAGCAAAGACAATGCCTGGGGAAATCATTTTCATGCAAGATGGAGCCCCTCCACACGTTGCTGTACGGGTGCAACAGCTGCTACGACAGAAATTCACAACAGAAAGAGTCATTAGCCGCTACTTTCCAACTGCATGGCCACCTCGGTCGCCTGATCTTACCCCCGACTTCTGGCTATGGGGTTACCTTAAGTCCAAGGTCTATCAAGGAGTGGTCCAGGACCTGGCTACGTTGAAGGATAACTTATCACGGACTGTACGGGACATTCCTGCAGACATGTTACTTTCTGCTGTTGTGCATACTGTGCACAGAATGCAATATGTGGTCCACAACAACGGCAGCCACATTGAACCTCATTTGAATGCAAAATAAAAGGTAATTTCCGTATTGATTTGCATTTGTTAACACTCTATTTTCTATTACACAGCGCCAAATATTCCCCTAGCGGTGACTTTTGGAACTAATTTATTTTTTCGCGGAATCCTTCGTCCCCCGTCTTGTTTAATCTTCCTACAAAATGTGGCGTCATTCTCGCAAATAGATCGCGCTACAGAACACTGTGAGCACTGTCAGTTAAATTATGGCCACCCGGTATATACTATATATTATGCTAAATATTATGCCCTACATTCTAGCATTTAAACTTCCTTTCCTAAATTTAATCACCAGTAATATTAATTTATCGCTTTAAAACCCTTAGCCACAGAACTTCCCATGAATCGCATGCATTTGCATTTCTACACGTGTATATGTCCCAATTCATTAGTGGGCTAGCATCGCGAGCCCCTAAATCTGCTGATTCTACAAGTAATATCCACTTGTTTTTTTTCGCCCTCTTGCGCTTAATGTTGAAAGGTGATATTATTCCGTGCCGTTCTTCTGAAATGAACGGGTGTACTTTTGTCGCTCTAATAATCGATTCGGCTCTACTGCTTCCAAATTTTATTCCTTTCAGGCTGAGTCTAGCTCCAGGCATGTAAATATGAGCTAGTTTTCCCTTTCGGGTTATAATTTAAGGACGTGATGATATTAAGTGATGATTTAAGGACATGTATATATATATATATATATATATATATAAGAGTTTTTAGGGTAATTAAGGTGATTTGAGTTACTGAAATTTCAATCCTATTAAACAATTCCGTTCTGAAGGAAGATATCTGTTTTATAGAGAGAATAATCGAGCAAATAAACAACACATAAAGCAACAGCTGATTCATTCAAGGGTGAAATGTGATGTGAATTCAACGTGAAGACGTTAAAAGATCTTACAATTACATGGTTTTCCTCCCACGAATTTAGGTCCATTCCATTTCTAAATGAAAGTTAAATTAAGATTATCTTTAATTGGTTGGTTTTCTAAAAACATACAGGACACTAAACAGATTGAATCTTATAGGTAGAAGCTATCTGAAAGGTTACAACCACGCATTTCAGCCATGAGAGGCGAACCCACAGCCCAAAGGATAATCATTCGACCATTGTTTGGCTAAACATTAATATTAATATTAGCATAGAATCATATAATTATTGCAGATACCGCTGCATATATATATATATATATATATATATATATAGATATATATATATATATATATATATAGATATATATATATATATATATATATATATATAAATATGTATATATATATATATATATAAATATGTATGTATATATATATATATATATATATATATATATATATATATATATATATATCTATATATATATATATATATATATATATATTTATTTATTTATTTTCTAGTGCTAGTGTTGTCATCACATATTTAAAATATACTAATAAAGTTATCTTAATATCTTTTTAAGGCATATTCTCATTGTATGATGCATATACTGCTTAAAGCTTTTGCTGGAATTGAAGAAACGACATTTTCAAAATCTTGCATCACAATGGATTTATTTCATTTTTCCCTAATCCGCCGTCCCAAAATCATTAATCTTCATCCATTTTCCGTTTACCGTGGATCCAAGATTTTTTTTCTCATTTTATTGCACAAATATCCAAAAACATCACAAAATAAATGCTTGATATATTATCTGACAAATTTTAATCTAGTTTTGAGGAAAGTGTATTTATTTTATGTGATAAAATGTAATTGTAATTTATGAACATTTTTTACTCTTTATCAAAATGTTTTAGCTCATTCGCCGGCGAAATAGAGATAAATAGCGTGTTTGGCATAAGATTTTTTAAAACATAGATAAGCGCAATAGTCTGTTTAAAATAACACAGGAGATCAAAGGATATATTTGGTGTTTAAATAAATTTATTTTTCATTTAGATTTATAAATTCAGAGTTACCACAATTTCAATTTTTTAATTATACTTTATTTTGCTTTTAAAGTATTAGTATGTTGTTTACCTTTTGACAAAATTCTTTATAATTTTCTTGTTATTTTAATGTGTTAAAGCATGATCAAAATAACTTTGATGCTGTCATTTACAAGTATCATTTTCAGTTTCTTATATTTCGTTTCTTGTAATTACATGGTTGTATAACCTAAAAAGAGTACTAAATTGAGATGCTGATAAAATAGAAGGTGGGGAACGATTATCTTCCACTAAACAACTTAGAATATATATATATATATATATATATATATACATATATACATATATATATATATATATATATATATATATATATACATTTACATATATATATGCACATATATATATATAGAGAGATAGATACAAAAGGTCGTTCGCACTTTATGGAAACGATTTTGTAGTTTATTTTTGTCATTTGCGTTTTGAGATAAAATTTGGCAACTTCAAAATAATCGTCTGTTACTGTTTTGTTTTGATTGGAATGTTAAATAAAAGATTTATTTTGAAAATGGCTCCTAAAACTGGTAGATGGCTCGATGGTTACGTAAGTGCGCTTTCCGAGGAGAAATATTCGTACCAACAAATCATAAAGCGATGTAAAAATCGTAGTTATGGCATTTAAATAAATGTATTCCTAATATATTAAATTTGAAATTGAAAAAAGGTGTAGCTGAAAGTAAAAATGAAATCATGACCTCGAAACCTTAGCCTAAGTCTGTTTTAACGCAGGTAAATATCAAGAAAGTGAAGTATGTGATCTTAAAAGAAAATCCACCGACTCAAAGATCCATGGCATCGAAACTAGGAATGACTTCTGGCACTGTAGGTAAAATCATTTATAAATATTTGAAGTTAAAACAGATGTTTAAATCTAAAGTTCATCAGCTTTTACCAAAGCATATTGCTGAAAGAAAATAAATGATATAAAATTATATGAAAAACACCTAGTTGTGAAAAAGGAAAATTTGGGGTAACACTCGATGAGGCATGGGTGTAGATCAATTTTCTGTTGCTCGACTGACAGGAATGTCCGCACTAAATGGATTCGTCAGTCTACAGAAAAGTTTCCAAAGAGATTCATGATAGCTGCAGGATTTTCTTACAACGGCAAATTAAAAATCAAAAAAGTCTCAAGTGAAGCCAAAATTAATTCCCTCAACTATCAGCAGAATATTTTAGAGCAAACTTTCGAAGATGAAATTCCAGCCTTGTATGGAAAGGACACTGATAAAGCTGAGCTTCATATGGACAAAGCCTCTAGTCACACGTCTAAATGAACTGCCGCTTATTTAGCAAAGAATCAGAATTAGGAGTAAAATACATCGTATTTAATGAAATACCTGTAAAATCACCTGGCGCTTCTCCAATGGACTCTTGCGTTTTCGGTTTATTGAAACGAGCCTTAGGAAAACGGCATCCAAGAACACTGAACGGACTTTGGAAAATGGTCCAAGAGGAAGGGGGTAAAATTGACATAACAGTACTAAGAAAAAGTTTACTGTCATGGAAAATTCGAGCTAGAACTATTGTCAAAAACCATGACTATCAAATAGAAGCAAATCTCCGCAAAATATATAAATATATATATATATAAATATATATATATAAATATATATATATATATATAAATATATAAATATATATATATATATATATATATATATATATTTATATATTTATATATACATACACATATGTATATATATATATATGTGTGTGTGTGTGTGTGTGTGTGTGATTCTCTAAGTCCAGGGATTTTTTTAATGAACTATAAAAAAACCTATCTTGGAAACATATCCTTTTTGTATTCATATTGAAATATAGTGACCTAAATAAAATTAAAATCCACTCTAGAAATAAAAAGGATCGAACAAAAAATTGGATATATTCTAACATTAAAAGGGCAGATATCACCTGGAGATATATTTTGGGATTTAAAATTCCCTTATTAATCCTGTTTACTCTTCCAAAGCCATGAATATTTCAGAATTTTGTTCACAGAGTGTAGCCGAGAGAGAGTTATTTTGCATATTTTATACCTAATTTATTATAAACTAATCTTAGAAAGAGTACAAACGATAAAATATTCATATGCTCCCGTTATGCAGAGGGTTTTGAGATTATAATATCATTTGGATGGGAATTATTCTTTAACAACGAATAATTTCAAATGTTCAATTTTTTGGATGGAAGCCGTTTATAGAGAAAAAAAATCATTAAATGCAATTTGCAATTCGGAATATCTTCGATACACAAAATGGATTTAATGACAAATTAAAAGAACAAAAAAAGGCGTTTGTTGTTTTATTTTTGCATTTGAATATTTTTTATTCCCGGATGTTGCTACAAATAGCTTGTGAAGGAAATGAAAAATTTTATCCTTAAATGCGAAATGTGTAAGGTGCAATATAACCCGTAAGAGTCCTTGGTGGTAATTTTATACTTTTATTTAACGCCACACATAACAAAGCATATAACAATTAAAATTAGACTGAAATTAATGCCGAGTATAATTAATGAAATCTGGGGAGCACTACCAATATGTGTTACATTCATATGAAACCTAGAAAACCAAGTAAAAGTATAAACAAGAAATTTTTACATCGTTCTCCGGGGGGTCATGTGTTACCGATGAGTGCCAGTTGAACTCCACCTATACAATCCATTCGATTCATTCGATTCGCAACAGCTTGAATTGCTGTGAGTTGGGACATATCTCGTCTTAATATGTAATTATTAGATTATTACATTTTAAGTCCTTATTTAGTCATTAAGATATCTAAAATTTGTCTGATAGTTTAATTATTTTTCATTTACTGTATTTTGGGGGGAATTTTTAGGACCCTGTAATAACAGCTATCACCTATGAGCGACAACTATACCAAATTGAAACATATGTAAGGTATACACAAGATTCGATTCACAAGAATCGAACTTTTGAGTGAATGAATTAAAGAAGCTGCTTGAGATATGATAATTTCGGCATACGCGCTTAGTATAAATACCATGCAGCGTCATTAATAGAAAAAGGTTGTTAGTGTAGAAGAAGAGTTATTAAGGTTGATAGATAAGCGAGAGGGAGCTACGAGGGTATGCAGCTCCAGTACTATCCGGTGCTAGTGCTTAGGGGCCCAAAGTTTACGTGGCAGAATTGCTGGTTGACTTACTGTTCGTGAGTATTGAAAAAAATATTGTTCTTGAAAGCTGTATTTATATATCTGTACAAGTAGTACGTATGAATCTTGTTGTTAAAAGCAAAGCATACATGTGCAAGAATATTCAATAAACATTGTTTCATGTATAAACTGTGTTTGTATGAAATTCATTTAGAGTGCCACTTCAAATTATATACACCCAAGTCTGGGTAGAAGTGAGCTATATTTACTCTATACATACTTTGTCCTAAAATGTATATACCTCCTAATGGATGTGCCATCCCAGAGGCATGCCTAATTTCCCTCTGTGTTGCGGTTACAGAATAGTTGCTTTTAAAGAATGCCTCTATAAAGAAATCGGGATATTCACCGGACCCACTCATGGTGTCTACTGACAACTAGAAAATTCACCCGAACTGTTGGCATCTCCCGTGCCGATCTACCCCCAACACCCTCTTACCAGTACCTGCCGCACCCTATTTATAACATCACCCTTTACTTGCAAAAGAAAATGATTAATACATGATTATATCCTCCCAAAATACCCTCAAACGCGTAAAGTAAAATAATTTTCATTTAACCAAAACTTCCAGACACCTGAGAAAGTAACAAAGGATTTCAATTAATATTAATCATTACACATACTAAACAATTTCCATTCTAAACTATTGACATTACCCGAATAATAACAAATCATATTTCTCGAGTACCACTTCAGGTATAATGAAATATCATCTTTTGAAGTGATGGCGTTTCAAATAAGCTCATTAGCAATGCGGAATGTCTTTGATCCTCTTGTTTTGACCCTAGGGCTGTTTAAATTAATGAACGCACTGCAGTCGTCGTTTGAACTAGATAGATATACCTTTCTCTGAATGCAGACTAAGTAAATATGATTACATATTTATCTAAAATTACGTATTAGCATAGGGTGTTCAGTTATTCTGCAAAGGTTCTTCTAAAACAGAAAATTTGAGCACCAGTTTTTCAGTTTATTTTGAGCTCCAAATAAGGGAAATGATTAGATTCTAAACACTGAAAACTTATCAGTTCACAAATTCATATATTATATCACACGTTAAGGCTGCTGTGTAACCTTACTGGATTCGAATCTATGGAGAAAATTTGTCCACTATTTACAGCTACATAAATGCTGATAATCCAATATAAAGGGTATTTTCAGGTAGCCTGAAATTTTCTGCACGTTTAAACGGGATCCATTTTATAAATTTCGTCCACCAAAGGAAATTAGGAGCGTTTAAAACACACTAGACCAGATTTTTTTCCTGAATAATTTAAATATTAAAATACAGTCGAACCTCCATATATCGAACTTCCCTATATCGAAATTTTCTATATATCGAACTCTTAGCAAATCTCCATGTTCATTACATAGAAAAACTGTTTCCATATATCGAAAAAATCTCTATATATCGAAATTTTTTTTCAAGACATATTGGGAGATTTCATTCCAGTTTAGAATAAAATCTCCCTATTTTTGGCGTTTGAAACAATACGTCGTGGACTTCAATACGCGGAAAATGTCCCTGCTGAAGTTTTTAGTGGACTGAATAAATGCGAACATTTCTTTGATGAATTTTCTGCAAAACTGGCTGTTCAGCAAGATATTCGTAGTTTTTTTTAAAAGAATGTAACTGTGATCATTGTAACCACTGTCTGGATTATTGTTTTTTAAAGGGTATTTAGCACTCAATAAATCTTTCACATTAATTCATTTTTTTGTTATTAACTTTCATTTAATGTGATTCGCATATAAATTGAAAATGGAGGTTCGTATACGAAACTCCATTATGAGTTTTAGCAGAATTATGATAAAACTAAGATAATTTTTTTCAGTTATTAACTTTCATTTAATGTGATTCGCATATAAATTGGAAATGGAGTTTCGTATACGAAAATTAGCTTAAATTTTAATGTTTTAGGAGAATTATGATAAAACTAAGATCAATTCTATATATCGAAATTTCTATATATCGAATTTTTTTCCGGCACTTTGCTACTTCGATATATGGAGGTTCGACTGTATTTGCATTTTTTTAAAACGAAAAATGCCCCAAGGTGTAAAATTTCTTTCTCTAATACGAAGTACAATTAAAGAAAAAAAATCTTTCAATCCAAGTCAGCAATCCTGGACGCATTTTCTCCATAGGTTAACATTGAGGTGAGCTAATCTAATAGGGTTAGTACACAGCAGTATTAATATTAAGTAAGATTCGAATAAATTTATTAGATTCTTTATATTGAGAGTAAAATCCTCTAATAAATTCCCGTATCACCCATCAGTAGTCAGTAATTTTTTTTTATATAGATAGTGATATTTTGCAAAGTATCTTTTCTTTGGCGTTAAATCTATGAATTTAGGGTCACTTGTACATGCATCCATAATAAGAAATTCTCAACTGTTATTTTATAAGTTAGCAAATTATATGTTACAACTTATTTAAATGTTGTTAATCGCATTCAATCTGTCAGACTAGCGTCCGACATTCTTAATGGACACATCATTTAGAATGATTAGCGAAGGCCGTTAGCGGTATTCAACAAAGCGAAAGCCGACGGCGGGGAAAATCGCTAATGGTGATCCACGTAAAAAGGAAACCGGAAGATGGGGGTCCAAGGTGTGGAAAGATCTAGATTGTTCCAGAATGACAGACAGAAAAAGGCATAAATAGATTAGGCTGCGAGAAAAAGAATAGACTGAACTTAGACTTTTGGCATAAACGACACGAGCGAGGGGCAGAATGAAGAGAAAGGGTCTTTATTGAACTAATTTATGAACTCCGCGCCCTTGAGTCGATGTATGATGGCTCTTCGGAACAAACGGGTGTATGTTAATATTAGTCTAGTGTCATAGGGACATGACAGTAGTGTCCCGCGACAGTAGTGACAGTGCGATGTTTGAAACACGTCCCAGACCAAGTTTAAAGGGACAGACGCAATATGCGGTCCTGAACAAATTTGACACACAAAATAAAGGAAGGGAGAAATAGGTGAGATTTAATGTGGTGTTGTAGTAAAACAAAGTTTACAGGTAAATAAGACAGGAATTAAATGAATAATACAATTAGCATGCCTTTGCAATACTAATTCAATTAGTAGATATTTTGACGATTTAGTAGCATTATGTGATTCTTGAGAAGCAATGATGTGTAACAAAATATGAATTGGAAATGTTATCCATATGTGCAAAAAAAAAAAACACATGGTAAAAGATTATAGAATTTCCATTATGTGTGTGGATATTGATGAACATTGGCGACAAATATGGAGAAAATATATCTTCATAAATAACAAAAGATATTGAGACTGTTGAGAAAGACTATGTTGCGAAACATCATCAGAGATTTTATCATACGGACAATCTTAAGAATATGAAAATGAACAATCTATGCAAACGTCATAATATAATTTTCAGAAGTATAATTCTTGTCACGGCCAGGGGCAGGAGCATTGAAAAGTACAGGACAAAGTAAAATAATTGTTAAATGCGAGAAAGAAACATGGCAAATGACGGGCAATAAAAGAGAAGGGAAGAAAGTCAGCAATATACCGAAACGAAATTTAGAGATTGTGTTTGTAGCAAGAAATAGAAGATAAAAGTTGAAGAGAGTGAGTTGCACGAATAGAAGAAAAGAAAATTTATGATGGCTATAAAACAGGCCACCCTGCTTGAAGCCGAAGCATGGGAAAGTTAAATTTGAGGGAGAATTTTATAAATCCCGACCTCGATGCGCATTGGTAAAAAGGGGATTGAGAAGAGGCAGCCACGGACGAATGGCGATGGCATGGTAATAATATGACCAATGGAAATTATAAGAGGTGGAGTCAACATTCATAAGAATATAATATGAAATGAGAAATAGTGTGAAGGCAGAAATAACCTAACAAGTCAGAGTTAGTCAGAGGTTTTTAGATATAGAAGCGGTGTCAAGGCACATATACCTATGAGGAGGGTGAGTTAGAAGTTTGGAGATACAAGTTGTCGAGCGCCCAGTATCCCGTGCCGAGGGTCTGCAAGGAGTGATGGAGTTAGAGAACCGACGATGAGCGTAGAGTGTCTGCTATGACTTACGGAGCCTTATACCAGACAAGGAAGTGCCCTAGTTCCGTGCGATGATAAATACAACGAAATTCGACATTACGAGTGCCAGCTGCCCATAGTGATTCAACAGTCATCTTCCGAGGTACCGACTTTGCGTTTCCTTTTTATATTGCTATCATTGCTTCTCAGTGTGTAGCCATAATAATTAATATAGAGCGCGATGAGTATATTGTTTGAATATAAGATGTTAAGGAGATGACCGATAATTCGTACAAACAATTTAATATGATGTTATGCTTATATATATGAATTAATTTAGTAGTAATGATGTTAAGAGTAATATGTGTAGATGCAGTACGAAAGATTGTCATAATAATTGAATGAATTAAATATATGTGTCGTAGTAATGAAGTTGAGAGTAATATGTGTAGATGAAGTACGAAATATTGTCATAATAATTGAATGAATTAAATATATGTGTCGTAAAGAATTAATTTAGTAGTAAAGAAGTTGTGAATAATGTGTAAATGCCGGAGGAAATATTTATTAACTTGTAGCGTATTATTTATGTGTTAATAATCAATAAATTAATTTGTCAGTATAAACCAGAGTTGTTTCCATTATTTGGGAATCACAATCAATCAATGTACTAACCACAATCTTTAAGCAATGAATTTAAAATCATAATCACAACATTAGTAAGTATAATTAATATTCTAATAAACCCCAATTAATAATTATTAACATTTTCTCACTGCCACATCTAGATATTGATTTTATAATAAACAAGATGTAAATAGACATGTATTAATGCCGACATTAATATTACGAGTGGCTTATACATCGGATTACGACGATCCGGTTTACACAATCCATGTTTGAAAAAAAAACGATATCGAGAACATTTCTATATCTTTTTTTACCTAAAAAATAATCATTATCTTCATTATATATCAAGGAACACTGAGGGCGTTTAAATCTTGAGAGTTATTATGAGAATTAAAATGGATCTTGCATCAAAGAATTCAGTGGTATTCTGAAGGGATTTTTTTAAGTAAGCTTCATAAGAAACAAACACTGTTGTGCAAATCTCTAATTTCCAAGATTTTTGTCAATCCAACTAACCGCACGTTGCCTGATTATGAAAAGAGTAGCCACGAACGCAGTAACGGGGGAAAAATGAAGCTAGGACTCAAATTCTGAGTCCTCTTTATGATGAAATTGCCATTATCTGTTCTAACAACACCCTCTCATTCCAAAAAATGATTA
This sequence comes from Dolomedes plantarius, assembly GCA_907164885.2. Taxonomy (NCBI): domain Eukaryota; kingdom Metazoa; phylum Arthropoda; class Arachnida; order Araneae; family Dolomedidae; genus Dolomedes; species Dolomedes plantarius. The sequence continues at coordinate 31,941,591 of OU015503.1, read as the reverse complement.
CATTTTTCAGTCTAGCTGCAGCAGAACTACATATCAATCTGCAGCTTCCATCACTGAAGAAAATTTTTAGATTGCGATGAGATAAAAAAACAAATTTTTACATCGCAAAATTTTTAGATTTTGCGATGAGATAAAAAACAAAATGTGGAAAGTTCTGTTAGTCCTAAAGATCACTAATGCCAATTTTCGCCAGGTAACCGCACGGTTGGTAAGCCCCACAGGTCATCCCACAGTTGACTTACGGGCACATTTGAAGCATGCTTGAAATCTTTTCTAACGCCTGCATTCTCTGCAGGGGTGTTTAGACAAAAGGAGCCAACTTGCTATTTTTATCTAGAAGGCAAGGAATGTTTTTTTTGTCATTATTTTTGTCATTTGTTTTCTGTTTGAAATGTAATCGCACACGGCATCATCTGATCTCAGATCTTTCCCTTTTCTCATTTGTTCTGGCATCAAAGATTTCTATTGGATGTCTTAGTAAAAGTTACTATTGGATCTTTCTGGGATCTTGTATAAGTTTATAAATGCATGTGATGTTCCTTTTTTTCAGTCTGTCTGTGTCTATCTCTGTAGTAGCTTGTATTTGATTGACCTACTGTAAATAAATATCTATTTTCCCGGTTCATGGACTTTAACTTAACGCCGTTGCCTCTCTGATTCTAAACATTTTCTCATTGGTATTATGTTTCTGTATCTGTATTTTTTTGTCAAATAGCGTTTGTACATTGGAATTGCCGAGTTAGAAAAAAAAATGGTTCTTACAGTGTTTCAGAAAAGCATTATCGATATTAGTGTTTTAAAATTGAACTCTTTAAATGCTTTTAATTATGATTGCATTATTAGATAGAAATAACAAACGACGGTTCATTATCTATATATATACAGACAGTTTCGTAACTGACTGACTGACTAACAAATAACGCAAAAACCAAACCGCTGGACCTAAAGGGCTGAAAATTTGTATGGGGATTTTTCTTATAGTGTAGGGGTGCACTAAGAAAGATTTTTGAAAAATTTCACTTCGATTTTTTTAAATTAAATTTTTAAGTTATTTTTGTAACATTCTTTTAAAGTTTGCATTTAATAATAATCTGAGGGTTATAAAATTTATATCACAAGAAAGAGCATAAAAATTTCTTTAAAATGAAATCTTTTTGAATCTTTACTTCCATTTTCTTATTTTTGGTGAATTTTTAACTTTTGATTTTTAGAATTTAATTTATTAAATGCTGATCACGTGCTTTCTTTTCTTTTTTTATACTATTTTTTCGAAAATTAATTTGCGTCACGTGCATAACAGCGAAATAAATTGACCAAAAAAAATTAAAATACGGTAAAAGATAAAATTTAACCACTAGACTAATTGAGATGGAAGTTTTTTGAGAATTTAATTCAAATCAGTATGTTTTCTGGATATTAAACATAGAAATTAATTGCATACATTGACCGTTGTATTTAATTTGAATATTTTCTTCTACATTATTTTACTAAAAAAATTATGTCAAGGGTAAACTACCCTGCTGATGTATAAAGTAAGCAATCTAATGTATAAAGTAAAATGTAAAGTATATATTTGTGAGTAAATAAGTAAAATTCGTACTTTAAAGCAATCCCTGAGCCTGTCTCCAGAGCAAGACCTAGATAAATCGAAAAATATTTTATGCACACTTGGACATGCATATTTGGCATATTCGCATGCTATTGTGTAGCGAACATAATGTACTAAAAAAATTATATCAAGGGTAAACTACCCTGCTGATGTATAAAGTAAGCAATCTAATTTATAAAGTAAAATGTAAAGTATATATTTGTGAGTAAATAAGTAAAATTCGTACTTTAAAACAATTCCTGAGCCTGTCTCCAGGAGCAAGACCTAGATAAATCGAAAAATATTTTATGCACACTTGGACATGCATATTTGGCATATTCGCATGGTATTGTGTAGTGAACATAATGTACTAAAAAAATTATGTCAAGGGTAAACTACCCTGCTGATGTATAAAGTAAGCAATCTAATGTATAAAGCAAAATGTAAAGTATATATTTGTGAGTAAATAAGTAAAATTCGTACTTTAAAGCAATCCCTGAGCCTGTCTCCAGGAGCAAGACCTAGATAAATCGAAAAATATTTTATGCACATTTGGACATGCATATTTGGCATATTCGCATGGTATTGTGTAGCGAACATAATGTACTAAAAAAATTATGTCAAGGGTAAACTACCCTGCTGATGTATAAAGTAAGCAATCTAATGTATAAAGTAAAATGTAAAGTATATATTTGTGAGTAAATAAGTAAAATTCGTACTTTAAAGCAATCCCTGAGCCTGTCTCCAGAGCAAGACCTAGATAAATCGAAAAATATTTTATGCACACTTGGACATGCATATTTGGCATATTCGCATGGTATTGTGTAGCGAACATAATGTACTAAAAAAATTATGTCAAGGGTAAACTACCCTGCTGATGTATAAAGTAAGCAATCTAATTTATAAAGTAAAATGTAAAGTATATATTTGTGAGTAAATAAGTAAAATTCGTACTTTAAAGCAATCCCTGAGCCTGTCTCCAGAGCAAGACCTAGATAAATCGAAAAATATTTTATGCACACTTGGACATGCATATTTGGCATATTCGCATGCTATTGTGTAGCGAACATAATGTACTAAAAAAATTATATCAAGGGTAAACTACCCTGCTGATGTATAAAGTAAGCAATCTAATTTATAAAGTAAAATGTAAAGTATATATTTGTGAGTAAATAAGTAAAATTCGTACTTTAAAGCAATCCCTGAGCCTGTCTCCAGGAGCAAGACCTAGATAAATCGAAAAATATTTTATGCACACTTGGACATGCATATTTGGCATATTCGCATGGTATTGTGTAGTGAACATAATGTACTAAAAAAATTATGTCAAGGGTAAACTACCCTGCTGATGTATAAAGTAAGCAATCTAATGTATAAAGCAAAATGTAAAGTATATATTTGTGAGTAAATAAGTAAAATTCGTACTTTAAAGCAATCCCTGAGCCTGTCTCCAGGAGCAAGACCTAGATAAATCGAAAAATATTTTATGCACATTTGGACATGCATATTTGGCATATTCGCATGGTATTGTGTAGCGAACATAATGTACTAAAAAAATTATGTCAAGGGTAAACTACCCTGCTGATGTATAAAGTAAGCAATCTAATGTATAAAGTAAAATGTAAAGTATATATTTGTGAGTAAATAAGTAAAATTCGTACTTTAAAGCAATCCCTGAGCCTGTCTCCAGAGCAAAACCTAGATAAATCGAAAAATATTTTATGCACACTTGGACATGCATATTTGGCATATTCGCATGGTATTGTGTAGCGAACATAATGTACTAAAAAATTATGTCAAGGGTAAACTACCCTGCTGATGTATAAAGTAAGCAATCTAATTTATAAAGTAAAATGTAAAGTATATATTTGTGAGTAAATAAGTAAAATTCGTACTTTAAAGCAATCCCTGAGCCTGTCTCCAGGAGCAAGACCTAGATAAATCGAAAAATATTTTATGCACATTTGGACATGCATATTTGGCATATTCGCATGGTATTGTGTAGCGAACATAATGTACTAAAAAAATTATGTCAAGGGTAAACTACCCTGCTGATGTATAAAGTAAGCAATCTAATGTATAAAGTAAAATGTAAAGTATATATTTGTGAGTAAATAAGTAAAATTCGTACTTTAAAGCAATCCTTGAGCCTGTCTCCAGAGCAAGACCTAGATAAATCGAAAAATATTTTATGCACACTTGGACATGCATATTTGGCATATTCGCATGGTATTGTGTAGCGAACATAATGTACTAAAAAAATTATGTCAAGGGTAAACTACCCTGCTGATGTATAAAGTAAGCAATCTAATGTATAAAGTAAAATGTAAAGTATATATTTGTGAGTAAATAAGTAAAATTCGTACTTTAAAGCAATCCCTGAGCCTGTCTCCAGGAGCAAGACCTAGATAAATCGAAAAATATTTTATGCACATTTGGACATGCATATTTGGCATATTCGCATGGTATTGTGTAGCGAACATAATGTACTAAAAAAATTATGTCAAGGGTAAACTACCCTGCTGATGTATAAAGTAAGCAATCTAATGTATAAAGTAAAATGTAAAGTATATATTTGTGAGTAAATAAGTAAAATTCGTACTTTAAAGCAATCCTTGAGCCTGTCTCCAGAGCAAGACCTAGATAAATCGAAAAATATTTTATGCACACTTGGACATGCATATTTGGCATATTCGCATGGTATTGTGTAGCGAACATAATGTACTAAAAAAATTATGTCAAGGGTAAACTACCCTGCTGATGTATAAAGTAAGCAATCTAATGTATAAAGTAAAATGTAAAGTATATATTTGTGAGTAAATAAGTAAAATTCGTACTTTAAAGCAATCCCTGAGCCTGTCTCCAGGAGCAAGACCTAGATAAATCGAAAAATATTTTATGCACATTTGGACATGCATATTTGGCATATTCGCATGGTATTGTGTAGCGAACATAATGTACTAAAAAAATTATGTCAAGGGTAAACTACCCTGCTGATGTATAAAGTAAGCAATCTAATGTATAAAGTAAAATGTAAAGTATATATTTGTGAGTAAATAAGTAAAATTTAGCAAATATAATGCGTACGTATGAAACTGTGTATAATCTATATATATAAAACAGTTCCGTAACTGACTAACTGACTGATTGACTAACTGACAGATAACGCACAGACCAAATCGCTGGACCTAAGGGGTTGAAATTTGGCATTGCTATTCTTCTTATGGTATAGGGGTGCACTAAGAAAGATATTTGAAAAATTCTTCTTAGATTTTTTTTAATTAAGTTTTTAAGCTGTTTTTGTAACATTCTTTAAAGTTCGCATTTAATATAATAATTCAAGGGTTATAAAATTTATATCACGAGAAAGATCATAAAGATTCCTTTAAAATGAAATCTTTTTCGAATCTTTACCTCCATTTTCTGATTTTTGGAACTTAGATTTTCTGTAATGACATCTATACTGTGTTCGTTTTGCTCTTTAAGAAGATAATTAAATAATTATGAAATATAAAAATATATCGATATTTTGTTTTAATCTTAGTTTTAATCTTAGTTTTTATAACAGCTTAAACCTGTTTTTTATTGAACATATTTTTTTCATGATTTATGTTACATCTTCAAAAGCAAATTATCCATTTTTTCCCCTGCCTCCTTTATGTAATCTCAATAACCATTCATCAGTAGATCGATTTACCAAAGTGCAATTTCCAATCCCATTAATTCCAATTAATTATTCCCTCAGAGGCTTTTCCAAGTGTTTTTCTCTTTCAATTAGTGCAAGTAATTCGCAGTGTTAATGCCTGTTCTTCGTATTAAAACATTTCCATTTTTGTGTCTATGCGACTTATTTTTCGAGATTTTTTCTTCCAGTGGATATCATATTTACTTTTCTCATTAGTGTAATTGATATTTTGTTTCTCCTTGCGCGTGTGATTCTTATACCAATTAATTTAAATATCTCCATATCTGATATTTTTTTATCAAATGGTATCTGATTCACTCGAGCCAAAAATGTGCGCCACTTAGAGATTTTAAAATTTAGTTCTCGTTCTAAGAATCAAAACATTTGCTGCGTAAATCATTTAAAGCATTAAATTTATTCCTTAACTTTTGAAATTGAGAAACATATTCTAAAGATTAATCACTTGTTTGCCATTTTCGTTACATATTTCCGAACTCGTAGAAACATTCCTCTGTTAGACTTATTTATAATTTATTTAGGTTTGAAACTTTTTGAAGACCAGTTTTCCTAAACTATTAAACTGTAATATTGTCTATGTAATCCTTGTTTTTTGCTTGCAAAGGATCTAAATAAAACGGGCATAACTGTGCCCCCTTTTTAAGAGTATGGTATCACTGAAATTGGTCAGTAAACAAATAAAACAAAATTCGGAGCCAATATATGTGTGTGAGAATATATATCTATCCTTTGTTGTCCTTGTATTTTAAATTTATATATATACAGGGTGTCCATAATTAAAGTCCCACTTTCAAAAGGCTGCAAAAAATGAACCACTGGTCAGAATGACTTCAAATTTGAACTGAATATACGGGAAGAAGGGGGAAACGATTTCGCATAATTAAAATAAAAAAGAGTTCCGACCGCTTACAGCGCCATCTATTGATACATTTTGGAACTTTTTTTATTATGCCAAATAGTTTACCCCTTCTTCCAGTATATTCAGTTCAAATTTGAAGTCATTCTGACCAGTGGCTCTTTTTTTGCAGCCTTTTGAAAGTGGGACTTTAATTATGGACACCCTGTACATACATATAGCATATATATATATATATATATAGTATATATATATATATATATATATATACACACATATATATATAAAACAGTTTCGTGACTGACTGACTGACAGATAACGCCCAGACCAAACCTCTGGACCTAAAGGGTGAAAATTTGTATGGCGATTCTTCTTATAGTGTAAGGGTGCACTAAGAAAGATTTTTGAATAATTCTTATTATATTTTTTTAATTAAATTTCTAAGCTTTCTTTGTAACATTTTTTTAAGTTTGCATTTAAAATAATAATTTGGGGATTATAAAACTTATATCACAAGAAATATCTTAAAAAATTCCTTTAAAATGAAATCTTTTTCAAGTCCTTACGTCTATTTTCTGATTTTTGGTGATTTTTTAAATATTAATTTTTAGAA
>OU015503.1:31822331-31929831 GCA_907164885.2 Dolomedes plantarius | reverse complement strand
TATTCTCTCTTGTCTTTAAACAATGAAATTTCAGTTTCCCTTTTTAATCTAAACAAAATTTTTTTTACCTCTGTAAAGCAATTAGTGTAATTAAGTTTTAAAAAACAGTTTTTGCTTCTTTATAAAAATTGTACAGCGAGTTTTAAATCATATGTGCAAAATAAATTTATTTGAATAATTCCTATTTTATGATATAACAAGTAGAGGTTAAAAGCTTTCAGTATTTTTAATTTTGTCAGATTATTAAAACACAAGTAACCCGCCATTTAACGAACTTCCTTTAAAACGAAGGCTGAAGAAACTGATAAACAGCGTGTTAAATTGGCAAACAAGCGAGCTCTAAATTCAACTTTAGAGGCTCGAATAGCTAATAAAAGAAAGAAAAAGAAAGAAAAGGAAAAACATATATTAACAGAAGGGTATGTTTACACCCCAGGAGCATTTTAAGATAGTTTGGAGCCAGTTAGTAGGTTGTAAGGTTTACATAAGATTCGATTCACAATAATCGATCTTTTAGGTGAATAAAGTTAACGAAACCGCTTAAGATATGCTAATTGCGGCATACGCTGTTGGTATAAATACCAAGCAGCTATATTAAAGAAACGGAGTAAGAGGAAGTGTTGAGGAAGGAGCTAGGAAGGGTGGTCGACGAAGTGTTGAGGAAGTGAGAGGAAGTGAAAGGAGGAGTAGTGCTGGCGAAACGAAGTATCAAGCTGGAGCTAGGCTTAGAGTCTGGTTTAATAATAGTTGAGTTTTGCGAGCAGCCGCTGGAGGCATATATAGTTAGGTTGATGCTAACCTACGCGAGTTCTGAATAGGCCCAAAGTTTACGAAGCAGCATTGCTGGTTGACTTTATGTGAGTATTGTAAAGTGTATTTTTCTGTGAGTATCTGTGAGTATTGCAAAGTGTATTTTTCATGAATGAGTAGTTATACAAGTGAATATATTGTATTTCCCTTGCATGAATGCTATATATATATATCTCTTACTAGTAGTACGTATGCTTTATGTTCAAAAGCAAAAATTGACTTATGCAAATATTTGAATAAACATTGTTGTTATGTAAGAACTGTGTTTGAATGAAATTATTTAGAGTGCCACTTCTAGATATACATACCCAAAGGTAGGGTAGAAGTAGTAATTCTCTATAAGGTTATAAACAGAACTTTAAACTTTAAAGGGCTTTTCTCAAAATGATGATTTTGAACTTTGCGCACACTCTTACCCTTAAGCTATGCAGGCAATATTGATGAAATTTTAACCACATATTCATTATAAGTCATTCTCTAAATTAAAACCAAAAAAATAGAAAATCTTTGGAAAATTTTTTGATTTCACTAACAAATATGCATTAAAATTCTTCAAATTTTATTCATTTCATAATTTATGCATATAAAAAATATTTAGTAGTATTTTATTGCCATATTTTGGTTTTAAACTGAAGGTAAGTGTGTTTTAACTATTTTGCAATAAATATTTTTTTCCTACATGCATATTTTGTTAAATGATGCTATGCACAGTGATTTACTACTTTGTGGACCTTTAACAAATTCACATTTTTTAAATTGAAAAATTTATCTTAATTATCTAGTTTTAAATTTAATTTCTGATGACCAAAATAACTCATAATGTCTTACTTTAATATAAAATCAAAACAACCTTTCTTTTTTTTAATTTTAGTGAAGTTTGGAGTGTTCGAACTTCACAAAGTTTTTTAGCTTTTTCAACCAAATCGAAGGTCCTGAGCCCCTTTGAAAAAAACGAGACTTTGTCTTGAAATTAGTACAACTATTAGTAATAGCTAGAAACATAATATCATGATTCCTTACAGCAGGGGTTCTCAACCTTTCAGGCTCTGTGCCCCCCTTTGAATCTTGATGTGAGGTCACGCCTCCCCCATCACCACCTCCATATGTGGTCAATACAAGTAGTACAATCAGAATTTGAAACTGAAGATGATTATTAAAGAAAAATATAGAATGAATAATTTCATACACAAAATTTAATATTACTACACGTATCTTAATTGGAAACATATTATTATTATTAGAACATATGAAATCAAAGAATGAAATACAGATCAAATATTTTTGAGGTAATCAAGGATCTAGGTGAGGTTGACATGTAATACCCATCACTTTCACAACATTAATAAGAGGTCTGGCATTGTTTGTCCTTGACAAGTTTTTGAATATTAGGTTGTAACTCTGACAAAGTATACCTCAGGAAACTTTCAACGTCCAGCTTTGCTCGATATTTTGACTTTATGTATGCTAATGCTGAAATCCAGATTCACGCAGATATGTGGCTGAAAACTGCCCTAACAACCCCAAAACTTCCAAAGCAACTTCTGGGTAGACAGGAAAATAGCGTAACCAAAGATTTTCAACATCCATGTTTTCGAATTCCGCGTTCGCTTGCAAATCACATTGTAGGTCGATTGCCTGTTCCTGAATATGATCAGGAAGTACATCCACGTCTATTATAAAAGGATCTCTTGCCAACTTAAATTCCCAGTTCTCTGAACTAATATCTGGAAAATAGTCTGCAATTTCATTTTTCAATGCTACCAAATGCCCTGATATAAGGTCCGTCAATTCATTTATCTGTTGAAATGGAAGATTTTTTTATCACCGAGGAGGTCGGTCAATCTTGGAAAAAAAACTCACGCCTCCCTTGAAATTCTTCTATGCCCCCCCAGGGGGGCGCGCCCCCCAGGTTGAGAACCGCTGCCTTACAGTACATAAAAGTTTAAAGAAATATTTTTTACTTATATATTTTTAAAAGAAAAGCAGTTCGGGGAGTTATATTTTAATCTTTTATAAATTAATTAAAATATATTCCCCGTCTCAGATTATCCCCCCTTTCACTGTGGAACTTTATACTTTTAAAATTCTCTCTGCAAACACCATCTTTTCAATCCAACCCTGTTTTCTCTGGCGCTTTTTTTCATTTATTCATCACAAAGAAAAAAAAAGACGAATTTCCCTTGTCTCAAGTCACATCTCTTCTGTTTTTTTTAAACATTTTTTTTTTCTATCGAGGATTTATTCTTTTTTACAATCTTGTTTGTCGTCGTCCTCTGCATTAATTTTTCATCGGGTTTTATTTTCAGCGATATGAGGGAGAAAAAAAATATACATTTTTCAAGATATGATATTTCTATGAAAAAGAAGTTTGTTTATCTGGAAAAAATCGTTTATAAGAAAGCCTCACCTGATGATATTGATTGAAGGAGGAGAGGTTTCGAGACGGTAACATGATACTTGACTCGTTTCTTTCTGCTAGGGAATATTAATAGCGAGCGAAAATGGTGAAAAGAATATTAATTTCCAAATCGAAATTTTATATTTTTTTGTTTTTTTACTCGGAAATACTCTTTAAAAATAAAAGTAAAACTGCTTTCAATTTTGCTTCAATTTGATTGTTTTTAATTGTTTACCCGATCAAGTTAAAATGATAATAAACTTTTTGACATTATATTTATATACATATACATACATACTATATATATATATATATATATATATATATATATATATATATATATATATATACAAAGGAATCTCGATCGATCGTACCCGGATCATCGTTTTTCCGTATGTGTCGCTTATTTCACCCAGTTCCGAGGATCATATTACTTTGTTATGTTCCCGCATCTATTGTTTTCTCGCATTTATCGTTCAGTTCAGTCGGTCACTTGAAAAACGATAGATTGAGATTCCACTGTATGTATATATATATATATATATATATATATATATATATATATATATATATATATATATATATATATATATATATATATATATGTAAATATATATATATATATATATATGTAAATATATATATATATATATATATATATATATATATTTACATATATATATATATATATATATTTACATATATATATATATATATATATATATATATATATATATATATATATATATATATATATATATATATATATATATATATACGCACAACAGCGTATGGTTGTGTTAAAGTTTGCTATAGTTTTTTCAGTTTTACAGTGGGAAAATTCAAATATCAGTCTACTTTAATACAAAAATGTAGTTTTTATTTGACTGTATACATTCTGATTTTTTTCTTCTTGATTTAGCCCTACTGAAGAATGAAATAAAAAAATTTCAAAGAGTTCTATTAACTTCATATATAACAAGGCAATTATAACCCAGAAAAATGAAAATTCAAAACAACTTGAATTTTTTTTTACTAGTTAATTGCTCTTCCTGACATTTCTAAAAAATAACGAGTCATCTTATTTTATTGGAAAAAAATCTCTATTTCCTTTATTTAGAGTATTCTAAAACACGTAAAGATGTACTACTGAATTCAAAGTATTTTCTTTGTGAAGAAAAACAAACACAGACATTCGAAAGAACTGAAAACAAGTTCTTATAAGTGTTACGTTTTAAGCTAATTGGCCTGTTTTAGAGAAACAATGTATGTATATAGTTTTTTTCCGTTTCATAGCGTGGAAATACTAACAGCCTTAGTTAATAAAAAATAGCTTTTATTTGACAGTAAACATTCTTATTTTCTCTACAAACTTGATTGAGCTCTATTTGAAAATAAAATTAATTTTTTTTAAAGAATTCCATTAACTTTTTTAACTGAAAGATAGTCTAAAATAGGATTTAAAGCAGGAGATTTTTAATTTCTCTTTTGTTGCTCAAGAATAATTCGGTTCTTTTCTTAACAAACAAACTCAAAACTGGAAAGTAAGGTTTTAGTCTGTAAAATGTGACAATAAGAAGTTACAAATAAAATATAAGGTCATTTTTTTCCTTTACTTTCTAGATTGTTTAATGAGTATAGAAGTTATTTTAGACTCTGAAACAAGTACTGCCTTTTATGGGAACTTACAGAGCTATTCATTAATTGAAAAACTACTCGATGACTTTTTAAGGAAACTCAATTTAAGTGAATAAGTTTATATGTTCCGAAATTACAGAAAACAGCTTTATCTTTATATATATATATATATATATATATATATATAATATGTAATATAATACACACACACACACACACACACACACACACATATATATATATATATATATATATATATATATATATATATATCTTACCGGTAAAGTATGAAATCTGGCATTCTATAGAATGCCCTAGCATTGTATATAATGCCTAAAACTAGCCGGCAATGTATGAAAAGATTCAATTTTCACACCTTTCCTAGGCATTCTATAGAATGCCTAATGAGAAACCGGCAAAGTATGAAATACATCTCCGATTCGTTTCGAATATCACTTGACAAGGCACTGGACTTTTAACGCGCGCCTCAAGCTCAGAATTTGCCAGTTGCACTTTGCGGTTTGTTCGGGGGTATCAAAATACGCAATTTTACTTAAATATGTTCAACAAAAAAATAGTTTTTAACTGTGCTGCATGAAAATGGAGGAACAAGCTGCAGTGTTGGAGAAGTCATGGTCTATAGATATGAAACAACGATTCGACGATAAACTGTCCAAAATTCTGCAAAAAACAGTTCTTTCTTAACCGAAACTACTTACCAGAAGTTAATAAATGATGTACAAAAAGCCAAAATGACTACTAAGAAGAAACCCGGGGACTATTGGTTGCTGAATCGCTATGATGTGGTGATTGTGAAAAACAAAATAAACTCATTTATCCTGTTAAAGAAGGCGTCAGTTCTATACAGTATTACGTCACGGACTCTGAGTTATTTCTCGTACTTCATGAAACTCATTTGGCTATTGGACACGGAGGACGTGATATAATGTTGAAAGAACTTTCAACCAAATACAAAAACATTACACGTCATGATATTGCACTGTACATCTACCTTTGTGAACCTTGCCAAAAAAACAGCAAGGTATTAAAAAGGGCATTGTTGTGAAACCTATGATTTTTTCCGAATTTAATTCCCGTTGTCAGGTAGATCTTATTGACTTTCAGTCTCAGCCAGATAGAGAATACAAATTTATTATTGTGTACCAAGATCATATCACAAAATTTGTGATTCTCAAATCTCTCAGTTTGAAGGAGTTTTGGCCAGCACTGAAGATCATCCATGGGAACGTCATTTAGATAATAGCCTTATCAGAACCTTTTTTCATAATTTGCCTAAATAGCATTTATCATTCTATAGAATTCCTAGGTATTATATACAATGCCTAGGGAAAGTATGTAATAATTCTCATATTTCATACTTTGCCTAAAAACGTCCGGCATTATATACAATGCCTAGGCATTCTGTACAATGCCGGCGTTTCATACTTTGCCGGTAACATATATATATATATATATATATATAAAACAGTTCCGTAACTGATTGACTGACTAACAGATAACGCACAGACCAAACCATTCCTTCAAAAATCATTCCTTCCGAGAAAGATCATTCCTTCAGAACGAAATCTTGTTCGAATCTTTATCTACATTTTCTGATTTTTGGTGAATTTTGAAAGATTAATTTTTAGAATTAATTTATTTGATGCTGATCACGAGGTTTCTTTTCTTTTTGTGATACTTTAAATTAATTTTGCGTCACGTGCGTAACAGCGAAATAAATTGACAAAAATATGTTAAAATACGTTAAAAGATAAAATTTAACCACTAGACTAATTGAGATGGAAGTTTTTTTTAAGAATTCAATTCAAATTAGTATGCTCTATGGATATTAAACATACAAATTAATTGAATACATTTACCGTTGTATTTAATTTGAATGTGTATTTAATTTAATTTTAATCTGGTTTAACTTATCTATTTCACCTAAAATATTTTTCCTCTTCATAATTGTTTATTACTGTCTTGGTGTTATAGCCGACCTCCGGGAGTGTTGCCTGGCTTAAAACATGTTTAACCGGGGTTGGGGGGTCACAACCCCCCCCCCCCAGTCATCAACTATACCACCTCCAATTCCGTTTTTTGCTTATTTATATATGTCTATCTTATTTCAGGTTATAGGAGTATTAAATGGTCACATCTGCCCTTTTAGTCATCTTAATTTTAAATATCTTTATATATATATATATATATATATATATATATATATATATATATATATATATATATATATATATATATATATATATATATATATATGTATATATATATATATATATATATATATATATATATATATATATATATATATATATATGTATATATATATATATAAATATATATATGTGTGTGTGTATATATGTTAAGAATTAATTAGAGAAAGAATAATAATTAAACAATTTACAGGGGGTTTCAGAATAATCAAATTTCTAGAATTAAACCTCATTAATTATCGTATTTCGAAACGCGCCAATTCTTAATCCTAAAGGAGGGAAACCCCTTCTTGAGAATATATACAATATCAATATATATATATATATATATATATATATTTACATATATATATATATATATATATATATATATATATATATATATATATATATATATATATATATATATATCTATATATATATATATATGTGTGTGTGTGTGTATATACTAGCTAGAGAGAGAACAGTTGCGTAGTCATTTTAAAAACTTACTGGAGGTGCAGTCGTGAATTATTGAAGATTTCAGGAAGAGCACTGTCGTCGAGCCAGCAGAAATTACGCAGTCGTCATCTATTGAATTAACTTTATTTATCATGAAGCATTGCGAAGACATTAGCAGTAGTTGCCACCGGACATTGCCCGAACAGTGGGAAGCGAAAGATATGCGATTACACGACAACATAAAGTTAGCTAAGAGCGTGGCCTATCATGGCAGCCACAAGCTACAAAGAGAGTGGGAAGGTCTTCCGTTCAGTGTATATAAAATAAATATTTTCTGATCTCGCCACCAGGGTTGAAATTATGTAATTGGCCAGAATCAATCACCCGTGTAATACCCGTGTGTTTCTCATGTTATGCATGATGAAATAAACTCGTGGTTTTCAAACGTCGTGGTTTTCCCGTCGCCATGCGCGCTGTGAGTTCTGTTAGTAAATAGATATTTGAAAACAAACATTATTTATTATATACAAATTTAATGAGGCATTTAGGTGGGATTTAGATATTTAGAGTGCCTGCGTAATGATCAGTACGTGCATTAATGGGCAGCATAAAAATGTCAATTTTATTCTTAGGTCGCTTTTTGGAAAAGGGGTTGTGCTTTATTAAAAAAGCGAATTAGTTATACGCGTTAAAAGTAATTTAGGATATATATATATATATATATATATATATATATATATATATATATATATGCATGTGTGTGTGTGTGTGTGTGTGTGTAAGTAAGTGTAAGTAACAGCACCTGCGGTGCCGAGGAAGAGTGAAAGGCAGCCGATGCGTCACAAGGGGTCTATTCTACTTACCCCAATTCCCTCGCATAAAATTGTAGTTGGCCGGTGAAGCTCGCTGTGGGTTTTGGGAATCTTGAAGGAGATCTTTGTAAAACTCTCTTACTGGACCCTCCAGCCCTGGACACAGGAAATTCACGCCATATTTAGAACAGAGACTTTTATTTACTACATTGTTACATGTTATCAGGGTAACGACAGTCCAACAAATCCCACCTATACGCTGTTACGCGTTTATTTATAACTTTTTAGAAGTCTTGTCTTGTGATTAAAAACTCCTGCAATTATAGGTTCGCGCCCGGGAATCTAGGCTATATATATATATATATATATATATATATATATATATATATATATATATATATATATATATATATATATATATATATATATATATATATATATATATATATATATATATATATATATATATATATATATAATATATTATATATATATATATATATATATATATATATATATATATATATATATATATATATTTATAGGAAAAAAGTTCGTGTAAAAAAAAGACATTGTATCTATGGAAGAATAGATTGGTTCCGGATCTAAAAAATCAGTAAGAATAATTTTAAAAAACTATATGAAAATATTCATTTTAAACTTATTATTTTATTCTAACAAAATACACATGCAATAACATGTAATGAAAATGAGAAAAATTCTTCATGAACAAAAAAAGACTATTTTACACATAAAATTTTTTTATTCATTTTCACTTTCAGACAATAAAATGCGCATACGTTTGCGTACGTCTGGAATATCACTGCTATCACTAGAAATGATGTGGACATCGTCTTCTTCCTCTATTAATGAAATTCTTTCTGTGATCTCTTGTGAAAAATCAGCACAAGTCTCTTCTGGTGCTGATGATTCATTGGTTTTACGAACGAATTCAGTTATTAACCACTGTGTTCGTGTTTTGGTTAGGCCGTTATATAATTCTCTGTAACAGGCTGTCAACAACTTCAGTTGACGTAGAAACTTCCCAGCTCGTTCCTCATTAAGGTCATGTTGGACAAAATGATTACCCAATTTTTTGGCCCGTTCCAGGCCTTCTTTTATTAAATCTGCACTTAGAACAGGATCATTTTCTTTCATTTTCTCCCTTTTTTGATAGAATAAAAGAAGAAAATGTTTTTGCGGACTGAATTCTTGAATCAAAACAGAACTGGATACACTATTGCCAAAAATAATACGCCACAAATAAAATTTTGTTTTCTTAGAATTTAGGCCCCTCCCTCCCCAAAAAAAATGAGAAATTGGATTGGACCGCTCGTGTTAAATCAATATGAATCGTGTAAAAAGAGAATGAAAATTTATTTTGAATTCATGTTAAATCAAATTCGTTTAAAAAAGTTCTTACAAAAACAGAATTAGGTGTATATATATTTATATACATATATATATATATATATATATATATATATATATATATATATATATATATATATATATATATATATATATATATACATATATATATATATATATATATGTCAGAACTTAAGTTGGGAAGGGAATAATCAATGTAAATTTAAGGGGGCTTCGAGTTTAAAATATTTTCATGGCGCGGGAAAGCCAAAGTAATTCAGATTTCCAGACGCGCGAAAAATATAGTTGGTTTTTTTCCCCGGCTTTGAGGGTGACTTTTGATTCGCAATGAGAGGAAATCACATAGAGAGAATTATTTTTAGAATCAAGTACAGGAGTTAGACACGAGGAGACCTTCGGGAGTCTTTTTTGGGGCTCTGCGCATGTGCCGAGAGAGTACACGTGCAGAATTTGACCATGAGATGCAGAGCGCGGGATAAAAGTCAACTCTGACGGACGTATGTTTCTCCGCGTCTCTAAAAGTGAAATGGCGCAAAATGAACGCACTGAGTTGGAGCTGTGGTTTACCTGAAAAGAAATAAATGGGACTAAAATAAACTGATGCCTCCTCAATTATTTATTGGATATATATATATATATATATATATATATATATATATATATAGCGTGTGTGAGTTCGCGTATACAAAAAGGGGAGAAGGAGAGTCTAACTACATTAAAATAATTAATTGATATTGATGTTTCAATTGTGATTTTCAGATGTAATTTTTATCTATTTAATTTTCAGATGTGATCTTTATGCTGAAGTAGTCTTCAAAATATGAAAAGAAAAACTTTTTTCAAGAATTGATGGCATTTTACTTTTACACTTAAATCTCGAACTCTCTTGAAATTTTGTTCCTTGCATGTGTGTTAATATCTTTCTGATGTAAAATGTATGCAGTCCATCCTGAGTTGTTGAATTCAAATTTCCTGAAATCAAAGATTATTTATCGCTCTGAGTAAATGTGTGTTTAACAATAAATTTCTCATTAACTGATTACTTCTCATACAACGGGGGGTTGCTATATAAAATGAAATATTAGCAATACTCATAAAATCGACATTTTAGTATAAATATTAAATGTTCAGGACGGATTCTTTTCTATCGAAATTTTGAATGCATCTTTGTTTTTTTCTTTCGAAGTTTATTTCCGAAAGCAGAGAAGATGAAAAATTTACTACATGTTGTTCTTTGCTTTTATTTGCTTTGCTTCAGAAGTGCATTCTCTGCTAAGAAATCGCTACTCGCTTCCTCGTTTTTTTTTTCATACGAATACAAGTTTTCTTCAAGTAAGAAATTTTTAATGCATTAGAAACAAAGTCTGAAAATAAAAAGTACTTTATTGAAGGAATGCTTTTATAATATTATATTTTTAGAATCGCCATTTCATCGTTGGAAGATTTGTTATACCTATAATAATCGAAACTTACAATGTATTCCAAATTTAATGCAGACAAAGATGTTTGTATCACATACCGAAATCTTTGGTAATAAGCTTCATTTTCCAAAACACTGTTCTATTTTTCAAAGTCATCTCTAGTGTTTTTTATAAAAGGAATTCCTAATTTTTCAACTTGTAACTGCTTCTGTACAGTTTGCATGATTGAGATATTTCTTTTTCCAGACAGTTACTGGTAAGTGTGCCTATGCCAACGCTTTGCAACTAAAGAACTGATATACATGGTGATTCCAAATTCAGCGTTACAAACTTTAAGGGTTGGTACAGGACACTCTAACCATCATTTATTGTACAGGAACGTATGGGCGCAAGTAGAACGTTGAGGCACGAACACAGGAAAAAGACATGAAAGGAAAGAATTGTTGATTGACAGCGTCGTTGACAAGTGTTATGTTTACAATAAGTGTACAAAATGCGTCCACCAACAGTAATATATGGTTGGAAGCGTCAATGGAGCGATTGGCGTAAATTTTCAAAGATGCCAGGTATTTCACGCACGCTTGCAGCAGCAACGGACATTCGAGCACTGGATTCTCAGCAGAGTCAACTGGAGTCACATCAACGTGATACTTCCGATGTCCCCTTAAAAAGTAATCGAGTCAAGATAAATCAGGAGGGCCAAGGGACTGGTCCAGCATGCCCAATCCATCGCGCCCCAAAAGAGGCATCCAGGTGATTGCGCACAGCAGGGCTTAAATGTGCTGGCGCCCCATCATGTTGAAACCACAGTCGGTCCTGCACTCGTCTATGAGGAAAGAACTTCTGATACATTCGTAGCTTAGCTCTGCCGTTTGCATTTGTACAGCCGTACGTGAGATACATGTCTGCTTTTTCGGCATACGTAAAGTCTCCCATCAGGGACGACAGCACAATTGAGAATTGCGTGTTCCCGCAGATTCATAATGTCGATGGGCGGCAATCCACCTACTGCCCTCTACCGGCAACGGAACCAACCAATCACTCCATTTTTCATTCATTTCATGCCTCTTTCCTGTGTTTGTGCCTCAACGTGTCACTTGCACCCATACATTCCTATACAATAAATGATTGTTACAGTGTGCTGTACCATCCCTCAAAGTTTGTTCCATGAATTTGGAATCACCCTGTATTTCTCCATAAGATAATGATTATTCACGGTGATGATTATAATAAATACATTTATCATCGGACAAAAATATAAAATATGAAATACGTCATTGACAAAAACAGAGGAAAAATAGCACAGTTTACAAAAAAGGTCGAATTCTAATCTAATTTATGGAAATCTAAAATTTGCTCTTTATATTTATTCTCCTGTTTCAATGACATATCTACGTTATTTTTATCTATCGGCTAGAAAAATATTTGCATTTAATTGATCTATTTTCCTCACTGTAGCTTCCATTTCTTTCCGTAATCCTTGCATAGTGTTTCTTCAATTCTTAATTCCTTTCTTTGTCCGTCTTCTCGTTTCTGTTTTAACACCTTTGTTACAAATTTCTTGCTTTATCTGTTTGCTCCGTTTACAGGTGTGTCTCGTGTATGGGGATAGTAAAACATTTTACCCCTCTATTCCCTTTTTGAACGCCCCGCCACCTCCACACCGTTTCTTCTAGAATGTTCGGCTTCTTTCCTATTTACTGCACTTTTCGGACCATAGGACGCACCGGACGATAAGGCGTACCTCCAATTTATGGGAGGATATTTTATAAAACAATATTTTGTATTTTGTTAGGTATATACTACTTAATAAAGATAAAAAAATATAAATAATAAATATAATAAATAATATATAATAAATATAATATATATAATAAAATGTTCATTTTGTTTAAATGTTGCCTTGACTATACGACGCATTCCAAGTTTGTCGATTTTTTTTTATATCAAAGCGTCATTTGTGAATTGTTCACAGTGACAATAACACTTAACGCTTGACGATAAACTATTAATTGGTTCGAAACACGTGCCCCCTCTTTATGGGGGGGGGGGCTCGTGTTGTTTGCGTGTCTCTTGTTGTTGCATGTGTCTTGCACGTGTTGTCTTGTTTCGATAACAATGTGGACATTTTCGAAAATGGGGCCTTGTTTCGATAAAAATGTAGACATTTTAGAAAATGATGCCTTGTTTCGATAACAATGTGGACATTTTAGAAAATGATGCCTTGTTTTGATAACAAGGGAGTCATTTTAGAAAATGATGCCTTGTTTCGATAACAATGTGGACATTTTCGAAAATGGTGCCTTGTTTCGATAACAATGTAGACATTTTAGAAAATGATGCCTTGTTTCGATAACAATGTGGACATTTTCGAAAATGGCGCTTTGTTTTGATAACAATGTAGACATTTTAGAAAATGATGCCTTGTTTTGATAACAATGGGAGCAATTTAGAAAATGGTCCCATAATATATATATATATATATATATATATATATATATATATGTATGTATGCATGTATATATTCATTATATATGCCCTATCCACTTTTTGGATTGTCGAGGGTTCCTTTTTGCGTGTACCACAAGTTTCCTGTAAGTTTCAAATATGTTTAGGCAATTAAAAAGGTTAAATAATTTCACCTGCCGACACACAGACACATTCAAATTAATACGGAATTCTTGAATCAATTAATAACATGAACTGTCAACATATGTACTATGATATACATTTCTTTTCTAGTTTGTACTCAATATACTAAAATACATGACAGAATCAAAAGTGTTTATATGAAAATCAAAGAATTTGCCTTTTTTCACCACGTGCTTAAAGGGGTACAAAGTTCATAGAAAGTTTCGAAAACCCCATGCCAAGAAAAATAGTCATGAATTAGCAAGTGATGTAACAGAGAAATTTTTTTCATTTTTGAACGAACTAGCTATATTAAATCTAATTTAAATTAAAAGAAAATATATATTAAAGTAGCTATTCATTCAACGCAAAGTGTTGGAGAAAAAATGAGAAGACATCGTTCAAAATAACTGCACGAGTGGTTCCAAAATACAAACAAATAGTTTTGAATTGACTTAATTTCGTAATACTGAGTTAACTTAATATCTAAATGTAATAATCTATTAACTTAGTTTCTAAATAAGATTATCGTGGTGACACTCTGAATTATTCAGCTAAACAAATGCTAACTTGAGATCCAATGTAACACAGCCTCTCGACTTCTAAAATCCTAAACAGAAAATTCAGTATTCTTCGAACTTTAACTTCTGGTAAGGTTTAAACTTAGGGTAACAGCAAGATTTCGAAATAAACGCTAGCTTACTCCATGCAAACACTCACTTCACTTCACTGCATTTCCATTATATTTAGGATTGTCTATTTGTTTAGAAAATAACAACATTTTGATTAAGATCCCGATTTTTCACAAATTCTTGTTTATAGTGCCTCAGAAAGTGAGTTTGAGAGAATAGAGAGATAAAAAAATAGGAATTTTAAACGCTAGTAAATCATACAGAACTCCTAACGAATTATTAGGGATTTTGAACGAAAAACCAGTAACACACAAAAAAGGAATAGAATAACTTGTTAAGTCACCATAATTAAATGTATTAAAGAATGGATTCGAATTTGCAAAGGAAATTAAGTTTTCTTTCAGAAGAAACACGTGTTTGATTAGGGTTTTTCAACTCACATCTTGGAAAATATGTAAATGATACTGCTAGCATAAGCAGATAAGCGATAGTGATATGTTAAGTCCCAGCTTTTACAATGGAACAGTGTAAAAGGAATGGATACCTTTGCGACTGATCCCTTCGTGAGATCTCAGACGTATTGCAATTACGCTGGTCCATTATAATTAAATCTTTTAGGAAGTAGAAACGGAACCAACTGATCGATCCGTGGCGACCACTCATTTTCTAAGTATTTTTTTTATCTTTTTAACACTCTCTACCCTTACACAAAAGGCCATTCATCAAGCTTTTATGTGTTCTCGCCTATTTGCCTTGTTTCGATAACAATGTGGACATTTTCGAAAATGGTGTCTTGTTTCGATAACAATGTGGAAATTTTAGAAAAGGATGCCTTTTTTCGATTATAATGTGGACATTTTAGAAAATGATGCCTTGTTTCGATAACAATATGGACATTTTAGAAAATGATGCCTTGTTTCGATTATAATGTGGCCATTTTAGAAAATAATGCCTTGTTTTGATAACAATGGGGGCAATTTAGAAAATGCTGCCTCGGTTCGATAACAATGTGGACATTTTAGAAAATGATGCCTTGTTTCGATGACAATGTGGACATTTTCGAAAATGATGCCTTGCTTCGATCACAATCGGGCATTTTAGAAAATGGTGCCTTGTTTCGATCACAGTGCCAACACTTCTGTTAGGAATGAATCATTTCCTAGATTTATGACAGAGCCGGTCATAGATCGTTGACAGAGAAGTGCAGATTCTGTGCAGTGAATATATAGGGAAAACGATGCCCTTTCCCAGTGCTTTGATCCTAACCCATTCGAAAACCCTCCGAGTGAACTGGAACAAAAATTTGACCCCAAATAGGAACATAAGCTTTTGACCATGGGAGGACTTGTGGTCTTTTAGAAGAATGCTGCCTTGTCACTGCCCATAATCGGCAGTGATTATAAGTTATGTGAGCAACACCTTCTTAGAAGAGAATAGGGTATTATAGCAGCAAAAATTAAATTGGGTAGGTGTCCCAAATATCGCCTACTCTAACTTTTTTTTCGACATTTCATCCACTTTTTAGTTTCTGATTAGGCTGGAAACTCAAAGAACATCCCTAAGAACTATTTCCTTTGGTATCCTGAGATCAACCAGCTCCAAAACCAGTGCCAGTTTAAATTCTGTAGCTGAATTGGAAAAATTGAAATTTCCAGGGAACTCCAGAGCGGTTCCTCATATCGCCTACCTCTGTTCCTCTTACCACCTATCAAGCGAAATTAGGAGCACCTGTTAAAAGGCGTTGATAGCAAAGTCTTTGTTTAATGCACTTTCAAATGGTATAAGAAAAATTAGAATTAGGATGCACCTACCTGGTCATTCACTGGATTCTGCTTCTTTGGAGCCAAAGTTTACGAAGACAACAGCCAAAAGAACTTCAGACGACATATAGTTTCTGTTGTCCGTGATAAGAGCGTTGTCACTACCGCTGCTGTTAGTACAAACCCAGAACTAAAAAGTTACTGCATTTTCTCATACATAGCGCGAATCGTACTTTGGAAACACGAGTAGGCGATATTAGGCACAGGGGCGATATTTGGGACACCCAACCTATTTATTGTTAATTTCTTCCAGTTTAAGAAATTGCCAAGTTACGCAGATGTCAGAATATTTTTGAGCAACACTTACCATTCAAAGCCACATATACCATGCAAAAACAGACATCCTTTCTAAAAGTTGTTGTTGTTACTTATGCCCCCACCCCTTCCTTGCCGGAGTATCCAGACCAGGTCCATATAGGCTTGTGGGCTGCGTAATGCGGCCCCCTGTTTAAACTTTCACCACAAGGGTCGAAGTCTTTCGTCATGTGCCATCTCAATTTTGACCAAGCACCCCAGGAGCGTCATCTGGGGGATCGTACCTTCTCCCACCCTCTCTGACCTCATAGAGGGACTTTCCGGTCTACAGATTTGACGTGTCTGTATCCGTCCTAGATACGAAGGTATTTAATGGTGTCGTCGAGATTTGACACCGAAAGACAACGTGCTACCACTAGGCTACCTCTTGCCTTATCTAAAAGTCTTCAAGTAAAGTCTAAAAAAGTCCTGATATTGCATTTTTACGCAGTTTTGCTGTAAATTTCGTTCAGCTGTCCTGCTGATAAATGTGGGTAGCAAATTATCTCCTTATAAATTATGGGTCGAAATTTATTTTACTCTTTTGGTGGGAATGAAACAGTTTAAAAAATATCTCGATTTAGTTCATAATATCGATTTATAAAAATGCTTAAATTTAGTAAAGAATAAAGAGAACTAATGCAATGTTCCGATTTAAGATCATCAATGTAACCCAGCTATGTAATTAAAAGTATGCGTAACCGATAGTCTCCTTTGGAAATTAATTAAAATTCTTGTGTTTGCTTCCTTAAAAAGTCTTAAATGTCATGGGAAAAGAAATAGAAAGAAGATTATTTCTCCAAACAGAGGGAAGATGAAAAAGATTAATTTCAGAAACGCAACCATGGTTTTTAGAAAAGGATATTTTAATAGAAGGGAAGATCTATTCATTAATTTCTTCCACGAGAAAAGAACATGTTTGGCCAGCCTATTTTAGCATACTATATAAGATATATTTATTAGTTAAAATTATATGCAAGAAGGCTTTTTACTGAAACATGCACTGGTAATTCACATCGAAGATAATTATTATGAAAGGGAGAATTGAAACTCATATAACAGATTAACCAAACTAGGAAACATTGCACCAGAAAACTATTTTTATTCTAAACTCTGGACTTCTTAAAGAGAACGAATTGTAAATTCTCCTAAGTATCAAGACTTTAAAATTATCATTCCCTAAGTCACCTACTTTCATCAAAGGATAAAAGAAATGAGCTTTTCCCTATAATTTATCCACATATTACCTAGAAAAAATATTTGTAAATGTCCCTAAAGATTATTTTTTAAAAATTTCTATATCAATGCTACATTATAACAAACTTTAAAAATAAAGTTAATTTTATTAATAAATTTGGCTTCTCCAGAGGACTACCATAACTAAAATGTTTAGTGTAACACCCTGGTGTTTTAATTCTATATCTTCTTCCTTTTCAAGATGTGTGACCCAGGATATTGGATTGCACAGTCTTTTTCCCCCTTTAATACTTTTGATTTTATTCATTACTAACTGAAAACCCGCGCTTCGCTACGGAGTACATTAAAATTAAATACAACCGTCAATGTATGCAATTAATGCCAAAATAATAAATATATATATTTATAATAAATGCGACGATCAATGTATACAATTGAGGTAATATATATATATATTTAAATCGTAAGGGATATTTATTTTTTTGGATAATATCGAATCGTCTGCTGCATTAGAAAGAAAAAAAAAAATTTTTTGTCTATTTAGTTGTTATGCACGTGACGATAAATTTATTTAAAGTACCAGAAAAAGAAATCACGTGATCAGCATTTAATAAATTAAATTCTAAAAATTAATCTTTAAAAATTCACCAAAAATCAGAAAATGGAGATAAAGATTCAAAACATATTTCATTTTAAAGAAATTTTCATGATCTTTCTCGTGATATAAATTTTATAACCCTCAAATTATTATTTTAAATGCAAACTTTAAAAAAAAAGTTACAAAAACAGCTTAAAAATTTAATTTTAAAACATCCAAGAAGAATTTTTCAAAAATCTTTCTTAGTGCACTCCTATACCATAAGAAGAATCGCCATGCAAAATTTCAGCCCTTTAGGTCCAGCGGTTTGGTCTGTGCGTTGTATGTCAGTGAGTCAGTCAGTCAGTCAGTTACGGAACTGTTTTATATTTATAGATTATTTCTCTGATGATGTTGATATTTTTCCTTCATGAGTACGTTCAGCCGACTAAATTTAGGAAAAACCCAATATTCTAAATGCGTTTTTAGTAGTATAATTTTTTAAAAGTTCAGTTCCATTAACCAATAATTTCCTCTTCCTTTCAGATTTTTCTTTTTTTATTTCAGCAGCCTGATGTAGTGCCGCTTGATGGAGGCTTCAGACATGGCATAATTTTATGTTGCCATTCCAAACAGTTTTGCAAAATAAGTAAAAAACAAATCGATTAAGTATGTCTTTTAAGGACTTTTGGCACATAATGTTGCAAACGTTGATTGAATATTTTGAAGAAGTTTCAACGTTCATCATACTATAGCTGGATAGTGAACTGGAAATAAATGACAGTAACTAGTACATGCACTGGGTGGCCAAATGATTAGGACCACCCATTCAGTACATAGTTTGGCCCCCTTTGGCTCTCAATACAGATGGGATTCTCTCTGGAATGGACTCCATGAAATGTTGGCAGGTGGCGTGAGTAATCTGAGACCAGATTCGAAGAACTGCACTTTCCGGTTTTCTAAGATTTGATGGGTCTGGATCAAGCTACCTGATACCCCTTTCGACCTCATCTCACAATTACTCAAATGGACTGAAATCTCGTAATTGTGGAGGTGAACCATACAAGGTGAGGTAGCCACCTTACTTATCAAACTGTCTGTTGACAATGTGAACTGTATGGCATGGCGCATTGTCCTGCTGCATGTATCCAACTCCAGTGGGGTAAACCTTTAGCATATTTGGATGTACTTGGTCATCCATTTTAATACCTTTTGGCTTTTAGACATTTTTCCAAACAAGTTAAAGGGTCCACACAATGCCAGGAAAACATCCCCTAAACCACAACATTGCCTTCACCAGCTTCAAATGCTATGGTAATGCATGTAGACTCCCTGATTTCCTCCTGTTTTCTGCATATTCGTCCCCTGTCTTCCCCTCAGGGTTATTGAAAATGTGATTCATCGGTCCCCAATATCCTTTACTAT
This sequence comes from Dolomedes plantarius, assembly GCA_907164885.2. NCBI lineage: Eukaryota > Metazoa > Arthropoda > Arachnida > Araneae > Dolomedidae > Dolomedes > Dolomedes plantarius. The sequence continues at coordinate 31,910,112 of OU015503.1, read as the reverse complement.
TCATTAACTGCCCAATCCTCTGGATTCTGTGCGAACTGACGACGTCTGATCTGGTTAGCTTCAGACAGCAAAGCCTTTCAAACAGATCTTCGACTTCCGTACTCAATACGGTGTAATATGAGGCTGACAGTAGGTTAAGAGGCCATCGGAGTTGGTCTTGGATTAAAACTAGCTGTAATCTGATTCCCTATTGTCCTTCTGTTGGACTGGACAAGTCTTGAAACTTTCTTTCAGCTCGAGCATTCAGTAGCCGGTGATGACCACACGTTTCACGTTGGAAGCCGGGATTTAGTTTTGTTTGGTAACCCACGCTTTGTAAACATGAAAATAAGCTGTTCCAAATACTTCACAAGGGAAGCAGTTTCACTTATACTCGTTTACTGCCTCTAGCACCCATAATCATTCCACCTTCAAAGTCCGTTATATCACATTTTTATCCGTTTCTTCACAAACAATGCACATCAACAGTATTTGCAATAATTCAACAATCTCTTTTTATACCAATCTCACCCTCTAAAAGCAATATATCAACGTCAAGCTGATTTGATAAAAATTATCAGGCGGTCATAAAAAATGGCTTTTTAGTGCAATCCCCAATATGCTTATTAAAACGTAAATATTTACAATAAACCTTTGTATGTAGACGCGAATGTAGATTAAAAAATGATGAGTTGTAAAAGATCACCTGTGGATTTCCTGACATTTAAATTAAATTGCTGAAAACCAAAGTAGTCATGACTATACTAACGATTAAAGTCCTCTCAAAATAACAAGTAGATTGACTTTTGGGTCGAAATGATGCCTGTTTAAAGATAGTAAAATTTAATCTCCTTTTTCGATTTGCTACAACCATTAAAATACATAATTTCTACCCAACCAGAAGTTTAGTCAATCCAATATAGGTCATAGACATTCTTTTAATACAACATGTTATGCTCTAAATCAGGGGAGGGCAATTGTTTTGGACCTTTTTGTGTAAGCGGAGGTTAGCGGAGGGCCGCACCTTTTAAAATTATTGCATTTATTAGTTAACTTTGCATTTCAAAAAAGGTATAAATAGTATCATAAAAATCAATAAAAATAAATTCAATAAAATATTGGAAGTTTTTTTGGCTGTCTTGGAGTTTTAGGCTGACTTTGGCAATTTTTCTGGCTGTCTTGGCGGGCCACAAAAAAATCTGTAGCGGGCCGCAATTTGCCCCCCCCCCCCTGCTCTAAATTTAACATTTTCTCAATTTTTTTTACCCATCCTATACCAGCTTGGAGAATTTTACGTATAACTTCCATTTTATTTTTATTTTACTACGCCTAAGAAAATTTCCTAAAACTGGAACCATTTTCTCCAATCTTATTTTCTAGTTTAATAGCTAGGTACCTAATATTCCCATTGTTCTTAATTTTTCCCTACGGTGAACATTTACCACGTTCGCTAAATTCCATTCTTTACCTTCAAAACGTAGTTCTGAATGCGCATGCCTAAAACTCCTAAATAAACAGACTAACACATGGGTATCCATTTTGTTTCCCAATTTACCCGAAGGATATGAAATGCAAAAACGTTGTTGATTATTTATCGTCAGTTTATGGAAACACTGATCTAGAATTTCTTTTTATGTACTTCATGAATTCGATCACCCTTTCTTCTAAGATAAGTTAATATGTTAGAACATTTGAATATATAATTAAAAGAAAATTAATGTTTTTCGAAATTACATAATCTAACAGTTAACAACTTCTAGAGGATATAAACACTATTTTTGGAATTATACGTAGTGAAAAGGCGTATACTTTTAACATGTCCTTACAAATGAGCTTTAAAAACTTCGTGTACGTCATTAATACTTCGCGTACATTAATACGTCTCTAAAAAAGAGATCATCTGATAAATATTGAAAAGAGAAAAGAATGCTTAACGGCGGAAACCAAAATGGCGAATATGTCTGGCGGCAAAGGGCAACGGATATCACCTGATGTTTCCAATGGGAAAGTTTAGAGTCTCATATACATCTACCTGTGTCAAATACTAAACATTAAGTCATAATATATCGTAGCTAAGTTTAACATTTTACGCCAAGAAATGATAAAAACTAAGAATAAAATTCCCAAAGATATCATATTTTCCAAATATTGGAGAACAGCATTTTCATCCACTAAAGACTTTTCTAATTATTATCAGGCCTTACTTCAAACAAAAAGTTTTATTTGCTTTATTTTAAAGCTCACAAATAAGCCAGACAACGTAATATACTGTCGCCACGCAAAGCAGGTTGTTTTTTTCTTTTAATCAATAATTATATTTGCATAGTAAATAAGTTTATTGATCGACGCAGAAAAGCTTGGAATGTCTTCTCTTTATTTCAGGAGGAGAGAGCTTGATAGTGATCTCAAACAAACACGCACATTTCGACATCATAGAAGCAGTAATGATATTTCGCAAAAGTGATATATTTTTTATAGGCGCATACGTGGGTACCATTGATCAAATCTGTAAAATAAATATTATGCTTTTGTAAAATTGTTTAGGTCCAAGTTAAAGTTAATTACGAGTTTAGCTTGTATAGTTTATTCTGCCTTGGAACTAAGGACTATTTCAAATTGTAATTTAAACAAGTTCACTGAGATATAAAAAGCGTGTCAGGCAGTTACGTACAGTTCGAAACAAAAGTTAGGAAATCAAGATCTAACCTAAGCCCAGTCATGCATTAAAAAATTGGTTGGAGACAAAAAAATGGGCTGGTGTTAGTGCTTCCCATTTAAAAATGGATTTTGACTAGTAGTAATAAGTTCTCTTGTTAAGTATCCAAAGTATTTAGGAGGGCTTGAGGTAGCCTAGTGGTAGCTCTTCGGCTTTCGTTGCTTAGGGTGCTCGGATCGAATCCCGATAAGCGCCATTAAATACCTCCATGTCTAGGCCGGATATGGGCACGTAAAATCCGTAGACAGAAAAGTCCTTCTATGAGGTCAATGGGTGGGGAAGTTATGATCCCACCAGATGTCACCTCTGGAGGTACTCGGTCAAAATTGAGATCGCACCTGGCTAAATCGGACTCCAACCCTAGTGGTGCTATTATAAACAGGAGCCACACCCCTCATACAGCTAGCTTACATGGACCTGGTCTGATATTACTTTCGGCCAGGGGACATTAGAAACAACAACAACAACAACAACAACAAGTACAGTGGAACTCGATCGATCGTTGCCCGAACGATCGTTTTCCCGTATGCATCGTTTATTTCATGCAGACCCGAATAAATTCCATAGAAAACAAGCAAAAACAGACCGCATGGATCGTTCCTCGATCCATCGTTTTCCCACAATATTCGTTCAGAATATCGCAGCTTTACATTAATTTATCGGATCGATCGTTTTTTCATAATAACTGAACCTGAAATATAAATGCCTGGATTGAGCTAGAATGACTCTCTAATTAAACAACGAGCAAAACATTTGAGATGCACGGTATGGTATTTTTGTTACCTCCTGTTTAGCCTGGTTTCGCAGAATCGTACCACTGCCATTATTTGTTCGTCGTTGGTGTTCCTTAATTCTTTAGTCCCTGAAGTATCCTATTTTCGGAAACTCATTCCAAACTCTCCGACTCTTCGACATTTTTTTTCTTATCAGCAATGGCTCACAGTCAGCCGATCTGAGCGGTTCCTGCTGTCCTCTGGCTTTTCTCTTGGCTTTGGGATGGAGGCGCCCTAGTGTTTGGTCTAGGGTGTAAAAAGTTTCTGATTGCTGCTCTCTACACTGACCGGCGAGGATTTCACCTGGAAGCAGAACTTCCTGGTGGTCTTATGTCGGACCCCATCCAGTGCAATGAAATGGTTCTAGTTACAAAAGATTCCCGGCTGACGCTTCTTTATACTCTCACACAATACCCGATACCGAAAGGAATGCAATTTGCAACACAGAAAAAATATTGTTTACTTGTGGAGAGAAAACCGCCAAACAAACGAAGATTAAATACTTTATTTGAATCAAAATTCCTGTGTACCTACATGTATTTCTTTTTTTTTATTATTACCTTGGATTTCAGTGCAACTTTGTAATTTTATCTTCAATTACACTGAAGGTATGTATGCATTTATGTATGTGAGTAAATATATTTTCGGGGTATCAAACTTTAAGGCATATTAATACTTTTTGGTATGTTCCCGCATCTATCGTTTTCCCGCATCCATCGTTTAGTTCAGTCAGTCCCTTCGAAAACGATAGATAGAGATTCCACTGTATTTACGAGTTGTTAGTTAGATGTTTCTATTTTTATAAGGCTTACTGTAGTTTATACGCTAAATAAAGTGTGACGAGTAAACCTTCTGATTGTCACTTCAAACTGATATAGTTAATTTATTACCACAGAAGCAATAAAAACCACTAAACAATTACTTATATAAATAACAGACTCTTTAAAACCTGATTTATAAAATGAAATTTCATGGGGCACGTTCTAGTAAGAAGGGACGTATGAAAATAGGCATCTCAAACGTGTCCAACAGCAATTGACTTTTTATAAGCTGCTCAACTTGATAAAGTCAAAAAGTACGCTGGATAAATAATGGAACACATTAAAATTTTTACTAGTAACTGTTAAGATGCCTTCAGTTCAGCCTGCAAAGGAAAGATCTAAACCCGGAGATTTCTTTCTCTGCCCATGTGACATCTCTTCCTGTTAGATTGAGATCTATGCAATTTTATCATTTTTTTGCAATCTAAGTTTTGCAATTCATTTTGTAGAAGCCATTGATTCTTTCTTTCGTCGGTTTGATTGGATGCACTATGTCAGTCACGTAAAGCAATTCCTATTTGGTAGCGATAGATATTATCAGGTTACACAACTGCCATTGGAATAATATACGCTTTAATTATGAGATCCTCTACAGGGCATAACCAAGATGTACGCTTAGAGGAAGGAGAAGTCGGAAAGTCGAATTATTCAAACTTTTTACTTCTGTATGACAAGATGCTTGTCAGTCTAGTAATAACGCAGAGTAATTCCGCTTTCGGATTTCTTTTCTCTCCAGCATTTTTGTCCGCTATGTTGAGAGCTCAAAACAAGCCTTTGTGAAAGCGATCCAGTATACAAATGTATGCTTCCAGTATACAAATGTATGCTTGATTTAGTCAGAGAGCAAAGAATTCCGATATCTCTATAAACTTCTACTGGTGGCAAAAAGGCCTTTAATCCATTAAAAGATGCAGAATAATTCTGCTTTTAGATTCCAACTGCCTTCAGTATTTTTTCATCTAGACATGGGGTACTCAAACTGCAGCCCACTAAACTTGTATATATATATATATATATATATATATATATATATATATATATATATATATATATATATATATATATATATATATATATATATATATATATATATATATATATATATATATATATATATATATGTATAGTATATATATATAATATTTTATTCTTAAGCAATAATAATTAATAATAATATTTTTACTCTTAAGTTATAATAATAATAATACATTATTAATATTGGATGATATGTCCTTTAACACAGTCTCCTTTGTAAGTCTGCATCTGTGTTTCCATTAACTCCATGGTTGCAAGGTTTGTGACGTCAGTCTCCTTGCGGCTTATTACTCTTAACTTCAACATTGTCTAGAGCCAGGCTTGGTGTTCTTTGCTTGGTTAGCTACTTTTTTTCAATTCTTCTGATTCTTATGGATTGTTCGGTGTCTAATTATGTTTATTGCTTAGATCATACTTATCAGAAACAATCTATTGGTCTTTAGACAGTATCGACACCGCTGATGAAGAGATGCTGTCTAACACCTTTTAAATTATTTTCTTTTCATGTTTTTGTTTCACGCTGCATTGTGTAATATATGTCTTATGCTGGATTTTCACTATCATATCTTCCTGATATATATATATATATATATATATGAGGGACTTTTCTAAACTTAATTTTGGAAATGAGTTCTTAAAAATACAAAACTGTACAAAAATGGGCCACGTTGTTCGCATCAACGTATCTTTGTAAATTATCCGGTTTCAAATGACACAGGAAAAGAACGTATATAGATATAGGCTTACTGATTATTACCTTCATGACGTATTGAGAGTAGCATGTAGCAAATATAAACCCGATTTGTCTAAAATCGTCAACAGTTTGCTTCAACGTGAAAAAAAATACTCATTTTGTTTTTAAAAATTTTGAGTTCATTTAGGTTTTGAATTTTATATTTTGCATTATTATATTATGAGGTATACTGCACTATGTAGCGGCCCGCGTAACATAGCACTCCCATGCATGTAGCCCGAGAGAAAAAAAGATTATGTATGACTTATCTGAAAACCCCATAAACCTATAAATATGAGTTCTCAGTAATACGCTGTAGCTGTCTGTCTAATTTATAAACTTCCAATTTATTAATTTCATGAAATTACTTTAAAATTAAGGTTCTTGTTCAGTCGCTTAATGCAGAGTAAACCATATAATTTACTATTGTATGAAATAAAAACCATAGCTAGAATAGTTATGGCTACTGTGTACAAACACTACTGTATTTCCTCACCTCAATGTTAGACTATGTGGAGAAAATGTGTCTAGTATTTGCAGCTACATGAATGTTGATAATCCAATAAAAATGGTATTTTCAGATAGTCTGAATTTTCTGCATCTTGCAACAGAATTCATTTTAGAAACTGCGTCCACCAAAGGAATTTAGGAGCGTTTAAAATATACTACACCAGATCCCCCCCCCCCGAATAATTTAAATTAAAAAATATTATTTGCATTAACCCTTCAGCTCCAATTTTTGGAACACCAGCAGGCGCACGTGTCACAAAGTGCAACGCCTCTTTCAACCTTGATTATTCCGTTTGTAATAAACTTTTTTTTTTCGAATTGACCATAACAATTCTGCGTTTTATGACAAAATAAAAAATGTTGATAATATTGAGATATAGTTATAATTAAAGGCCAAAGAATGCAGATACAATCGCCCTATTTCAAAACTGTCCGGTTTATTGGATCTCAGGTTAACTTGCGAATGGATTCCTATTATGTCCAAAAACCCAAAAAATAAAGAGATTGTCCATCTTTGTGATATGCGGGATACCGTGCAATAGCTGCACATTGGATCAACTACACCAACTCCTGCTTTTGTCGTATTGTAATCCAGTATAATCACTGGTTTACCACGTTTAAATCACGACTGACAATGAATGGAAAGGAATATAAGGGTCAGAAAATCAGACCTGAATTAGAAAGGGTGTAGCTAAAAATAGAAACTGCTTGGAACATTCAAACTTTACATGTAATAACAAACCATTTCAAATTCGAAAATGTTGCACTTTGTACACGGGTACGCCCGCTGAAGGGTTAAAAAACACGAAAAAAGTCCTAAGGGGTAAAATTTCTTTCTCTATTACGGGAACAATTAAAAAAAATAAAACTTTTATTCCAAGTCGGCAATTCTTGGACACATTTTCCCCATAGGTTAACAATGAGGTGAGCGAATCCAATAGGTTTAGTGGACAGCAGCCATAAGTGATGAATAAATCTGTGCTCAGATGGCAAAATTTTATAAGAAATTTTCGTGACAGCAATTCTAAGATTCAAGACTCCATGGAAAATCAGTAATTTGTTTTGCATGAGCAAACGTGGTACCAATGTTTCAGAAAAATTGTTGGCTATTACTTAGACCGGCCGCACACCGAATGCAACGAAACAGTGAGCAACGTTTCTGTTGTTAGCTTTCAGTATCCGACTCATCGTTTGCAATGTAATCAAAAGAGAGTGCTGCACACCGGATGCAACATTGTTTTGAAATACCCCGTGTCATTTCGGGAACGCTGGTGCAACAAAAGTGTATGCTTCTCTGACCGATGTTTCCCGCCACAAATCTGGAGAAACATTTCATCTGTGCATGTGTGGGAACACGAGCATTTTATTTTCATTAATGCTCCGAGTTTAGAATGTTTGCATTAATATAATAAAAAGAGATGGAGGTTGATGCTGATAAGTTGATAGTTCTTGTCCACGCAAGGACAGAAATTTATGATTTTAGAACGAAGGACCACCACAACCAAGGTGTAATGAATAAAATTTGGCAAGATATAGCTGAGGAATTGAATATTCCAGGTATGTCCCACACCAATTTATCACATTTAATCGAATAAACCTCGCCTTCAAGTAATCCAGACACCCCCATTTTTTAAAATATTGGTAAGAAAGAAAAATAGGGTTGCGTCACTCAGGGCCAGATCTAGGAGGGCGCAAGCAGGACATCTGCCAAGAGCGGCAAATTTGGCAGAAGGAGAAAAAAAATTGCGCTTATATTGTTTTTTTATTGATTTTTAAAAATATTTTATAAGTTATGTTTTTCTTGAATTTAAAAGTAGTCACAAAAGAATAGCTACTTCTACTTCCTTACTTGCCATATCACCCACTATTATGACCAAACTACTTTCCCAAAACTGAACATTTCCCTCAACAAAGAACAAAATACTGCAGACCTCTTCAACTCCCGTGTTCATACTTACTACTGATGAAATATCAAATCAACCTAGCGTTGCAAGTCAAAATGTATCACCATTTTCCACGGTAAAACATGTTGGTTGCGCAACGCCTAGCAACAGAAACGTTGCGCACTGTTTTGTTGTGTTCGGTGTGCGGCCGACCTTACAGTAGTTACAGAAAACAGACAATATCGGCGAGCGAGAATCCGGATTGTGAAAAATTCAATTTTTAAAGAAATCTTTCTTATAACATTTTGCCATCTGAGCACAGAAATTGCAAAGATAAGCATATTGCAATTTAATGTCTATCCTTTCATGACGAAAGAGCATAACTACTTATTCGGTAGTCCTTTTAACACCTCTCGCTGCAGAATAAACGGAACTCCCATCAGACTTCATCCCCCCGAATAATTTTAATAGGAGGGGCTGGGAATTCTGATTAGGATGAATCGTCCAAATGTGTTCGCCGTATTCCGTCGAGCAAATGGATGCAACCACGTTTGGCGGGGAACATCTAGATTTCGTTCGAGATGAATGGGAGAGGGGTCCGGAGGGTCACGTGCTACTGTTTCCACGCAGTCTATCAGAATTTAATGGAGTGAATAATGAAGGCAAATGCTAATATTGTTGTAAACTGGACGAGGCGTGGATATTATATACGGGGTACTTGATTGGGGGTTACTGCTACACAACCTTATAGTTGAGTATGGAAAAAAAATTAGTAGTGCGGAGTTTTTTTAAAGCTAATGTTAAAACTTATCATCGCGCAGTGCATTTTGAATACTGCATTTACTGTTAGTCACTTATGTATATTATAAATATTGTTCCATACAAAATTGCTTTTCTTTGGTAACATCCCAGCAAGAAAAATGTAATAAACTCAGAAGGCATCTAAAAAAAACCTCAGATTAAATAAAAACCCAGATTACAATTTTTTATAAACCTAGATTTTTGAAAAGTATATTATTTTATTAAAAATTATTTTGAAAAATACAAATAAGATGATACACTCCCCATTTTCTAAAATAACTTGAAGTTAAATTAAAATTATTTTAATTTAATTGTAGTCAGATTTAATCCATTTCATCATTTACTTCCTCATTAATTTTCTGAAAACTTTTTTTTTTAATTCATGCTTCTTATCGTATATAACATGCTTCTTCTGTTACGACGTTTACTAGATCTATTTTAGGTATTCAGGTACGACATTTTTGATGACATCTATCTGTTTATTTTGCCATTATACGATCGTTTACACCTTCTGCTTTAAGAGAATGCGTGTGTTTTGTTGTGATTCTATTTACTTTGTTCTCTCTGTGCTCTCAGAAGATTGAGGTAAAACTGTCAAATGGATCCTGAAGTGGGATAAGATTTCATATTTGGAACTACTGAATTCATCTCTGATATTACGTAACAAATACCAAAATTCTGGAATGGCTTTGTTAGAGAGACATATATCATGGTTCAATTGAAATGATCGCCACTTGTATCATTTTATATACATTAATTCACGTTATTTTCTTAAATAATGAAATTATACTTATAATGAGAAATAAATAGGAATTGTTTGCTATATTTTTAACTTAAAAAGGTATATAACTTACAAAGGTGTATATATATAGGTAATTATACATATATATCTATATATATATATATATATATATATATTGGTGATTACATATAGAAATTCGGTAATATTATATATATATATATATATTAAAAACATCTTTGCAATGTAAGCAAATGCCCAAACAAATAGATAACTTTCTAATCCATAAAATGTTGATTATCTAGACTTTAAAAGGACATTTTTTTTAATATGTAATGTTTATTGATGTTCAAAGATCCTTTCAGTCTGTGTAAATAATTAAAGATGCTGTAGTAAATTGAGATACTGTAATAAAAATTGTTAAATATATTCTGACTTTCAAGGAAGGAATTCTATGATTACTGAGAGTATGTCAAATTGGATTGTGCTTGAATTTTTTTATTAATTTTTTAAAGTTGTTGTTTGTTAAGCGATGTGTAACAGAGAAAAATACTCTTGTTAAAAGATACAAAAAAATTAATTTTCTTGTTCCCAAAATCGTTTAGTTTTATTTGAAAAATATTTAGCAATTTAAACAAAAAATGTTTGCTATCGCATTTGTAAAATCAGGAATAAAGCATGCTAAAATTTTTAAAAGACTATGAAGAATTTTCACTCGACTGAAGGTTATCGAAGCAAATTTTTGAGAAAAAAATCCATCTCAAAGTAAAAATTTAGTTTTGTACCTATTTTCACATCAAAATATTCAAAGTTAAAGCAAACTGAATTATTTTCTAAAAAAAATCTTAGTTTACTGCCAAAGCATGAAATATTAAACTTGTTTATAAATTAAAAATTTAAAAATATTAGTTCATAAACTTAATTTCTAAACTATAGTTCAAATTAAAAATATAGTTTAATTCAACTATGAATTATTCATAATTTTTAGTTTAAAAAATTTTAATTTAGAGATAGAATTTTAAACTTAAATTTCATTAATTTTGTGAGGGATATATAAAATTTTGTTTTTAATTCTGAGAAGGTGAAACTTACATTGCAAAATTTAAAATGAATATCCCACGTATAGTTAATTATGCTTGATTTTTTTTTATTTATTTACCAAGTTATTCTTTATTCAGTGCTGTGAAACAGAAAAAAAATCTGTAAGTTAAAAAAAGACAGTTTTTTTTGTACAAAAATTCATTAAATTTTATTTTTAAAATAGTAAAAATGAATTGAAATAGTTCATTTTTTCCACAATTTCAGTCCATTTGTACAAAACACGGACTTTAAAAAAATTAACAAACTATATATGAATTTATAAATCATATTTTTATAGCTAGACTTAAAGTTATAGGAAAATTTAAACGAAAAATTTTCATCAATCAAATTTTAGTGTCATATAAGTTATTTACTTCTTAAAATATTCAAAGCAGTGATAGAAAATAGAATTGATTTCCAAAAAATGGTCTTAATTTTTTTTAACTTGTAGCATTAAACGGTAGTAGAAGTGCTAGTAAAGAATAGCACCGAAGTGCTTTAAGGCTTGCTGCACACTAACCCTATTGGATTCGCTCACCTCAATGTTAACCTTTGGAGAAAATGTGTCCAAGGATTGTCGACTTCGATTAAGAATTTTTTTTAAATTATAATCCGTAATAGAGAAAGAAATGTTACACCTTATGGCATTTTTCGTTTAAAAATAAATAAATAAATAAGTAAAATGACATTTTAAAATTTAACTTATTCGGGGGAAATTCTGGTTTAGTGTGTTTTAAACGCTCTTAAATTCTATTGGTGGTCGAAATTTATAAAATGAATCTTGTTTCCAGGTGCAGAAAAGTTCAGGCTGTCTAAAAATTCCATTTTTATTGGATTATCAGCATTCATGTAGCCGTAAAAAGTAGAATAGTTTTCTCCATAGGTTAATATTGGGGTGAGCGAATTGAATAGGGTTAATACACAGCAGTCTTAAAATCGGGATTTCATGGTAGATTAATCTGTATATGACATATGACGTATTTTCTGCAATTTGAACACCGCCCCCATATTTCCCGATAACAGACGAACCCCCCTTTTCTCTCGTTTTCCGTCCTCCTTTTATAGACTGCGTCGGCGGAGAGGGGTGAATGAATATAGTTCAAATATTCTCCGGAACCCAATGATCAAACACATGTGACCACCTTCCCGAACGAGCATCCGGGTACTTGGATTTATAAATGGGAATGGAGGTTTCCCGGGTCACGTGGTTCTCGTACCACGCGTTCCTTTGTACCGTGTACTTTTATGAGACTGTTGTTGGGGGGTGGTCAATGATTTTATCACGCTCTGTTCGGGAAGGGGTGCGTGAGGGAGACATGAATGTGTAATACGGGAGATTTCCCGCCAAACGGAGGGCGTCATTGATCGCATATTAAATCTTGTACACGTTGAATTTTTCCCGATAGGTCGTTGAGAAACTTTTGAAATAATGTTTTTTATTAAATTAATTTACTGCTATACTTATATAATTAAAATGAAGTTGTAGCGATATCTCACCCACTACTGTACATAATACATTCTTTTCTCCTTAAAATTCATGCATATATACTGTATATATATACTTATGTATATATACATATGTGTGTGCGTGTGCGTATATATATATATATATACACTATCTGGCCAAAAGTATCCGGACACCCCCCTAAAGAAGTGGATCTGGCAGGTGACGTAATTTCATGCGTAACCGAAAGCTTTTAAAGTGTTGGTAGTGGATACACGAGTATTTACTGTTACTACAAAGTTACGATAAGAACAGATAAGATAATGGGGTAGGAGATCAACCTCGAGGTTTGGAGACCAAGACTTGAAACGTGGTCTGGGCAGTCAATCAACATAAACGGGTGTAATAATGTAACAAATCAATGATGATTGTTCGATAGAAACCTTCAAGAGCTTTTGCATAAGATACACGAGTATTTATTGTTACTACAAAGTTACGACAAGAACAGATAATAAGGTAATGGGGTAGGGGATCAACCTCGAGGTTTGGAGACCAAGACTTAAACACGGGTCTAGGCAATCGATCGACATAACCATGTGTAATGATGTAACAAATCAATGATGATTGTTCGATAGAAACCTTCAAGAGCTTTTGCATAAGATACACGAGTATTTACTGTTACTACAAAGTTACGACAAGAACAGATAATAAGGTAATGGGACAGGGGATCAACCTCGAGGTTTGGGGACCAAGACTTGAAACCTGGTCTAGGCAGTCAATCGACATAAACGGGTGTAATAATGTAACAAATCAATGATGATTGTTCTATAGAAATCTTCAAGAGCTTTTGCATAAGATACACGAGTATTTACTGATATTACAAAGTTACGAGAAGAACAGATAAGGTAATGGGGTAGGAGATCAACCTCGAGGTTTGGAGACCAAGACTTGAAACCTGGTCTAGGCAGTCAATCGACATAACCGTGTGTTATAATGTAACAAATCGATGATGATTGTTCGATAAAAATCTTCAAGAGATTTTGCATAAGATATACAAGTACTTACTGTTACATTAAATTTGCGACGAGAACAGATAATAAGGTAATGAAATGTACAGGATAAACAAAAACAACAATTCACGCAATTTGCGTGCTGCTCCGTTGATAAAGAAAAGAGTGAACTAATCCTTCACTCTCCTGAATATCGATTGTGTAGTATCGATAACTGTCGCGCACTCGTAAAATATATCATCGATCACGGGCACATGCAATTATGGAACTGGCAACAAGAGGGGTCTACGAAAATTGGTTTACGTTTTTAGATTTCGCCTCGCACGCAAATTACCGTGCAGTACAGTGCATCAGGTAGCATTTTCGCAAAAATTCCAATCGATTCGGAGACATAAAACGTGAGGGAAAAAAAATTCGAGATTTATTTGGTAATGAATGGAAAATGCACACACACACAAAAGGCGCACACTAGGGAGTTTTCCCGTATCATTGCGAGCATGGGAGAAATGTAATTACTTGTTCAGTGTCATAAGCCGTAAGAGAGAGAGAATTTTTTGCCGCTTTGTTTACAAATATACTCTCTGGCAATATATATGAAAGCTTGGTGGAAAAGAATAACGTGCACAGCAGAAATATTTTGCTCAGACATTTAAATTGGTTCTGTCAGTGAGTGCAGATTTTCATGCACGTATAAATATATCTCATGACACGTGAGCCTTGCAAATATCTAGAATTAGCAACAAGGAAAAAGATTCCGTGAAATATCCTTTTTTATTTACAGAATGGTTTTGATTTTCTGTTACTTTTACATTCTTTTCAGCTTCCACGTTCATTTCGCAATCGTGTACTTTTTTTTTATCATAGTCTCGTCTCTTTAGCCGACACACAAATGATAAATCATAAAAACAGACTCACGCAGAGATACTTAATATTTGTGATACGTTCTACCATTTTTCTGCCACCGAAAACTTTTCCAAACTGTTATAAATTTGGGGTCAAAATGCAGAGCCAGAAATTGATGAAAGCATTTCCAGGGAGGTAGATTTCAATAGATGTCAATTCTAATAAGTTGTGGGTTGTTAATAGTGCATTCATTCCAGATTTTCTGAGGAAGGATTCGAAAACCATGGTCCAACTTTTAAATGGTCATAACTACTGCTTGGCTAAACACCGCTTGAAAATTCTGTAGAATCCCCTCTGCTCTATTTGTAATAAACCACATGTTAGGGACATTTCCCACCTCCAGACCTCTGAGGCACCGTTGACTTGGGATCTCTGTAGCCAATACTGGGAGACAAGTACATTATGCAATTAATACGTCCTGTTTTCTTCTTCGTTTTACTTCTCATCTTGATACGGATTTCTTAAGTTAAGTTAACTCCTTCTCAGATCTGTACCAATGTGTATTCCTCCAAACGGTTGTCTTTTGTAAGATTTCCAGATTAGACGTGATGTAGCCATCATATATGAAGTGTAATGACCTAAATGCATATATCTATATTACGTTATAATGGTCAATTAAGAGCCATATCATATGCACCAAAATATCTTATAAGAGCTAGACAATCTCCCTCCCCTACACCCGTATAACGACTCGAAATGCATCACAGCACTAAGGCTCCCAGAGAAAAAAAACTTTTCAGTTATAAATACTTAATTGCAAAGCGTGTTTTACTTTTAGGCTGCAAGAAACGCGATTCTTTTGAGAGACAGGACGGCGGAAAAACACAGAAACTCCATCGAGTACCATTAAGTGCGGAGATAATGAAAGCATTAATTATGAACAAACCTCTGGGAAACCCCGCAGCTGTTTTTGCCACATATTATACCCCCTTTTATTGACGTTTTCAAGGGAATGCCCTTATTAAATGTTAAGAAAAAGAGACAGCGATTTCGCTACGCGAAAAAAGTGTTAGATCTTATGCTTACTAACAAACCCCCCTCTCTTTCCACCCAAATAAATAGAAAAAAATGGAAGAAAGATAGAAAGCATAGTATTAGAATTTTATAAAACATTTTTTGTACGTCAGAACTGTAATGGCGGGAGCTTCCCAGACTCCCGGAAAATTATCTTCAGACTAATCTAAATTATCTATTATCACGTGACTAATCTAATCTTAGTTGTATCAGTTATGATCATTATCTAATTTAGAAAATTTCAATGTATTCTTGTTTTAATTATATATATTTAACTTGATTGTTAATTTGTATCTGGCTTTTATTTTTCAACCACTTTATCAAAAAAAAATATTATAGCGGCAACTTAATGTTTTTACCATGTTTATATTAACATGCTTTCTTGTTTGTGTGTTTGTGTGTGTGTTTGTCAAGTACAAATCTTGCAATCGATTTTTAACTAACTTCCCAACTAGCTAGACATTTGGAACTTTTAGAATAGCTCAGAACACGATGACAATGCATTTTTTTAATACTTTTAGGCATCTTTAAGCAGAATTAAATTAATTTTCAATTATCTTCAGTTAATTTTGATTTATAGACTGGTGCAGCCATCTATTGGCCCGATCGGGAACAATAAGTTATATGCAAGTTAACTTCCAATTAACTTCATTTTCTTTCAAGTTGATAGGATAATTCATCAAAAATTTTTTTAAAAAGTATTTATTAATACATAGAATTGTCAAGTTTTATATGATTCAACAGAAAATTTAAAAACATGGTATATAAAAAGTTCTTTTTATCTTGTAATTATTATACTTAATATTTATTGCTTCACAAAGAAGAATTTTACTTTATTGTGGAATTTTATTGTTGCGACACAAAATTTGACCATTTTATGAGATTTGAAAACATTAATCAACATTTGCACTACTTGAATTTTACTGTTTCAGGAAAATATGATCATTAGAACTATATTAAGTCACTTACATTTTATAGTTTCATAACCAAATTTGACCATTTTAGGAGATTTAAGAACGGTAATAAATATTTATTTTACTTGATTTGTATTGCTTCATAACAAAACTTTACTATTTTATGAGACTGAAAACAACAGCAATAAAAACTTACGTCACTTGAATTTTATTGTTTCATGAGAAAATTTTACCATTTTATGAGATTTAAGAACAGCAATAAATATTTCTGACAGTTGAATATTACTGTCTCAAGAAAAAAATTTGATCTTTAGAACTATATTAAGTCATTTAAATTTATAGTTTCATAACCAGATTTGAATGAAACTATAAACATTTTATGAGATTTGATAACAGCAATAAATATTTACGTCACTTGAAAATAACAAAATATGACCATTTTAGGAGATTTCACAACAGCAATAGATATTTACGTCACTTGAAAATAACAAAATTTGACCATTTTATGAGATTTTCACAACAGCAATAAATATTTATGTTACTTGAAAATAACAAAATTTGACCATTTTTTGAGATTTAACAACAGCAATAAATGTTTGCGCTAGTTGAAATATATGATTTCATGAAAAAAGTCGATCATTAGAGCTACGTTGCGCGTCCTTCAATTTATAGTTTCATAACCAAATTATACAAATTTATGGAATTTAACAGCAATAATATTTACGACACTTGAATGTTACTGTTTCAAGAAAAAAAAATTGATTGTTAGTTTGATCGTTGATAAATTTACTATATTATGTCACTTAAATTTTACAATTTCATATTCAGATTTGATAACTTTATGAGTTTTATTAAAAGTAATTAATATTAATCCAAAAGACCCTTATAAAATAGAATTTTATGTAGTTTAATGTGATTATTGATTTTAAGAGAAAATATAAATCGAATAAAAACATTTTGTACCATCTTTATTTTATGTATACAAAAATATATCCCTTGCTGTATCAAAATAAAGCCTAAAAATGTTATATAAAAAGGAATCTCTAATATTAAATGAAAAATTGATATTTATATTTAAACACCTGGAAAAGAAATACGCTTGCAACCAAAGTAGTTTTGTTTCAATATTTTTAGCTCTCTTCTTTAATTACGAGTTTAAATTTCAATGTCATATGAACTGAAAAGTTTAACCATTAGTTTTTTTTACAACACTAGGTAATTCAATGCGTTCGTGTCCCTTTTAAAGATTAGCAAACCTTTCTCTAAGCTGGAAAATTAATATAAATATGAAATGTACTACTTTAAATTGTCACAGTTAATGAGCTATCATGTTACTTCTCCCTTTAAATAATTATCCTTAAAATGTATGCCGTAACACTATAGGCATACTGCATTAAAAATTAATGACTGTATGTATTTTTAAAAATTATTTTTATATCTTACTGCCCGGTTTATAAAATGATTTTTTTTCGAAACTTTTAATGTTGTCCAATAAACGTGTGCCCTAAAAATATTAAGACGTTTCTAAGTTGGGAAAAAGTTCCAGACCTTTGACATTGCGCGATAAAGTCATGATGTTATGATTTAAAATTTTTTCTTCATATATCTGTGACATTTTTCTTATACTGAAACTGTATACTGTAACTTATACTGAAACTGTATACTGTACTTAAACTGAAACTGTATACTTTTCTTTTCTGTATACTGTAAAAATTAAATACTGTTTATGGCATATATCTAAAATGGAAGCATAACTAGAAGAAAGTTAGCAAAATATGTTTCAGATACAGATGTTGGATACGCAAAACAGATAAACCCGCTACCCAGAAAATTTTCATCCTGAAACAGGTAGCTGATTTTACCTAAAACAAAATTTCGTTTTACAGTGTGTTGACGTCCATTTTTCAGAAAAAAATTACATTGATACTCATTTATAAAAATTGGTCCATTTTCTATAAAAATATTGCTGCCTTTTATTAAAAAAAATAAGTATATTTTACCCATTTTCTTGTTTCTTCATTTTATGTATATGTATACTTTATGACTAACAGAAAATGTTTGGAAGGAATCAGATAATGATGCAGTTATCCTAAGTGCAGTAGTATATAGAACTACTAAATTTTTACGATAGCAGGTATAGATAAAGGATTTAATACTTTATGACTCTCGAATAAGTTTTGTCATACATACCAGGTATACAGTTCATTTAAAGAATTTCACGTGCAAATTTTTTCTGTAAATTAATAATTTCGTTCAAAAAAATTGATATCAGTGACAGATATATAAACTGCTTAATGTCCTATACAAATTTAAATACAAAGAATTTCAAAACTTTCTTTGGTATAAAAAAAATACATTGACACGTCCTTGTTGGAGGGGCTACTAAATTTAAAATACAAAATGAGAACAAACACATCATAAAAAAATTAGGGTGCATGATGAAGAACAAAATCATGGAGCACATGAAGTTACCTAAGTCCAAGGTTGGTGGTATGTGTTGGTTTAATATTGTGTTCGCGTGTTCCCCCGAGGGCTTCTTCCATGCATTTTATCTTCAAGCATTCTAAATGCATACCGCAATTCGTCATAGACGATAGTTCTTTACATTATGGGCTGGATGACTGCGCTTTCAGACAGCAGTAAAAATTTAGAGCAATTCCGTTTTTGCAATCCTTCTATCTCCTACGTGCTTGTCAGAAGTGCTTTACTCGGGAGCTCATAAGAATGAGAAAACCCATGTTCAAGGCTATTGAGCACTGAAAGTGTAATATCCTTTCAGATAACAACAATATACAGATTCTAATACCCCCAATAAAAAATAAGGGTAGCATTTGGGATTTGTCCATAGAGACTATCCCAACTAGCGTTACTCAGTTTGATAAAGAACTGTTAATTAGTTAGAAGCTAGTTTCCCCTCTTAACATACAAGAAGCTATGTAGGAACGACCAAGCCTTATCCGGCAGCATATTACCATTCCTTACACGAATTCCCGCCATTACATCGGTTGGCGGCTGCTGATTGGTCAATTGAGTTTACATCGGTATTTGTATATTTGGTGCGCTGATGCTTATGAAAGCATGTCTGTTTTTCAAGAATCATAACTTCCATCACTATTTTTGGTAATTTTTAGAAGAGTATTTGTAATTTTTATTTTTTAAGAGTGAGGTTAAAAAACTAAAGTGTGCAAAACAGCAAAAAATACATAATTTGCATCTTGCAATTACGATTTTAATTTTAAAAAATAAAAAAAATTTTAATTGAACATTTAAATTTAAAAATAAATAAAGCTTTCTTTTTTTAATTCAACATTTAAATTTGAAAAAAAATAAAATATCTTTCCTTCTTTTTAATTCAACATTTAATTTTAAGAAAAAAATTCAATTTTGGGTAATATTTACTCTATTTTATTCTACTCCTAAAATTTTACAGTGAAATTACTACGGAAATTGGTAATTTCTTAAAATTTTCCATGCACAAAAAAGAAATTTGAAGGCATTTATGGCGAAAATTTCTTTTACAAATAGCTTGTCACTTTAAATTACTTTTACATTAATTGGTGGCGCCACTTAAAAAAGATTCACGTTCCTTGTAAAATATGGCGTAAATAAATAAAGATGAAAGCAACTAAGAAATATATTTTAGCATTTATCTCATTTAAAATGCGCTTGGGATCAAATATTATGGCAATTACCGATGCAAACTCAATTGACCAATCAGCAGCCGCCAAAAGATGTAATGGCGTGAATTCGTGTAAGGAATGGTAATATGCTATCCGGCATTAGAACCCGACCTCACTCTGAAGAAGCTGAAGACTCTATACGATATGGGCGTCTGTCTAGAAAATAAATAAGTGCTGTTTTGAAAATTTTGTGTCTCTTTCACTCTTAATTACAATTGTGAAACAAAAAAAAATATTACTCAGCTTCTCCAGGAAATGTAAATTTAGCCCACAAAATAAAATTATCTTAAAAATTTGAAAAAATATAGTTCAAAACCCTTGTAACGAACATATTTTTTTCCGTAAAAGCACTCGCATAAGAATGGTATGTATAGAAATGAAATCGCTGTAGCAGAAGGATGTTTGAGTTATTTGATCTAAAAGTTCTACAGTATGTTCTATAGTAAGGTAAATAGGGAAAATATATTTCTGAGTTTCCGAAGGAAATGCAAATTTAGTCCAGAACATAAAATTATCTTAAAAATTCGAAAAAATCTAGTTCAAAACATTTGTAATGAAAAGAATGGTATATATCGTAACGAAATCATTGCAGAAGCAAATTAATAATGTTAATTGCTCTAAAAATTCTACAGTATGTTCTATAGTAAGATAAACAAAAAATATAGTAAATGAATTTTGTGTTGCACATCATCTTTTATTCTCTCCCTGCAACAAGTCGGAAATGGCGGTCTTCCTTTCAGCCCTGCACGAAGTCGATATTAGCGCTCTCCCGCTGCACTTCAAATCTGCAGGTGTTTGGCCTATTCTGAGTTCACACAGAGAGAAAGACCTCCTCGATTATTAATTCATGGAATATTGATGTCTTTCCGTTCTGAAAAGAGCTCTCATCCTGCAATTACTCATTCCGCGAAACGGTCGGCTTCTTTATGTTGACGAGACGTTTGCCAAACAGACCTCCTGTTGACGATGTCGTTCAGAAAAATATTGGGGGAAAATATCGATATCTGGATATATCCTCACGCGATTGGCGGTTTCGAGACAAATAGAGTCTGCCTAATTAGTGTTTGTGCGTATCCGATAAAGGGAAACTTTTGGAAAAGAGATTCGC
The DNA here is from genome assembly GCA_907164885.2 of Dolomedes plantarius. NCBI lineage: Eukaryota > Metazoa > Arthropoda > Arachnida > Araneae > Dolomedidae > Dolomedes > Dolomedes plantarius. Next base: position 31,888,969 of record OU015503.1, on the reverse strand, counting down.
GATCATAGATTTTCAAATGCTTGAACTTGTGCATTTTTTCTTTTTGATTTTGAAATCTGAGTTCAGTTTTCAAAGAGGCAAAAAAGAATCTGAGAGAGGAATTTGTGGTAGAATTTTAGTCTCTGTAACCTTATATAAAAGCAGTTTTATCAGAGCTTCGGATTTGTCTGTGAAAACAAAACTGTTCCAGTTTGTTTCCAAATATAATATACACCTATCCCTCGATTTGCGTGGTAGATATGTTTCACAAAAAAACGTGTAAACCGAAGTTATCGTTTTTGCATGAAAAACCTTGTAAATAAAAAAAACAACCAACTGCTTGTAACTTAGTCAGTTATTTTATTAAATTCCTTTATTTCAACGTAAAATAAAAATAAAATTAAAATTAAGGAGACAGTGGACTTTCAAAATTGTGAAATTTGTCCATATATATTTATATATATATATATGGTAAGTGATATTTATTTGTTATGTAGTAATTAAATTTATATATTATGTGGTTACTAATAGCAATAAGTTTAAATGTGATTTTCTCAAAATAAAATTTTTCATATCATACGAATATTCAAACTTCTCCATGCGCATTTCTAATTATTTCACTTTGAAATTTAAGTTTTGTATACTTATCTGTGTATAGAATAAATCTTGTTGAAAAAAATTATGCTTCGTAGCTCAGAATTTCTAAATTTTGTACTTGAAAAGATTGTTTATAGGTATTTTGCGTAATAAAAAGGGTGTTTTAACTATCATTATTTTTTTCTCTTTATATTTTTAATGAATGTTTACAATAATCAATAAGTTTCATTTTCAGTTCTATAAGGTATCCTGTAAAGGAAAATTCCCATATTATATGCAAAATAAATTCGCATGGGACATTTTTAATTAGGCCAATTTTTGATATAATTAAATAATTCATAATTCATAAATTATTAATATTTCATCCTTAAATTTTATCCACTTTTACATATCTATAGTTCTAATCACATATTAAAACTTCAAGAAAATCTCTTCAAAACGAAAAAATTTAGGTTTGAATGTCCACTGCCCCCTTAAAAACAAAAAATATTAGTCCATTCCTGAAATAACAAATATATATATATATATATATATATATATATATATATATATTTATATATAAATATATATATATATATATAGATATAGATATATATCGTTATATATTATTTCTTTTTATAGGAACTAGAAATTCAGAATTCATAAAAAATTAGTCCAAAGGTTTAATTATACAGTATACTATCATCGCTCTCATAGATAATTAATCTTTTCTTCCTAGATTTCTCTGTCATCACTCGTTAGAATTTGAGGTTATTCTGGTTCGATCGTTGATGAATTAGTAAGCATTTCAGATGGGAGGGATTTTATAAGGAAATCCGTAATTCACAGATGTGTTTAGTTTTTGGTTAGATCTTTAGAGAAGAACGGTACTAAAATAATTACTGTAAAAATATGTGAGTAGCAGAATAGTATTAATAGTTTTAGTATTTATGGTGGCAGTCGAAAAGTTGTCGGTTTCGAGGATAATATTGTGGTGTTTCGACAGAACAGGACGCATCCCACAAGTCTGCGCCAGTTTTTAACAGGTTTTATTTTTGGCAATTCGTTATTTTGAAAATCGTGTAGAAGCGAAATCGTGAAAACAAAGTACCGTGAAATCGGCGGATAGGTGTACTTTGCAAAAGTTTCGCTTTCAAATTTTCATTAGCCCAGTCCGACTTAAATGGCAAAATTCAGCGATATACGTGTAAAAGGACATAATATTTAGATTGAAAATCACGCTCAAAGGGAAGTTATATTTGAAAAAATGCTTTAGAAATATTTTATTTTTATTTTGTTACGTATATTCATATTTTATTCCTCTTAAATGTGCTCTTGTGTGTATCTCAAATTTGAGTCAAACATTTTTGAAAAGGCCTTTGTTCTGTAAAACGTGTACATTTCCTTGACTTAATGTTCATGTGCGTTTACATTAGTCAAATATATTATCTTAGCGGAATTTCGGAACCATGTGTCATGAGAAATTATAAGAAGGTCGATACGAATTGTTTCATTTAAAATGGATTGTTTTCTCTACAAACAGTTTGTCAGTTCAGTAGTGTCACATGCTTGAACAAGACCGTTCTTGTTTAAGTTTTCAAGCTTCATCTAATTTCTTAAAAATTTTCGCTCTCAAATTGACATTCAAAAGTAATATTTCAATAAAAAGAAAATATATATATATATATATGTATATATAAATAAATAAATATATATATATTACATTATATTATATACTAAAAATATTTTTTAACTTTGTGACTTTTTTAAAATTTCTCAGAAAACATATTCTAATGCCTGAAATTTTGAACTAAATATATACCTATCAAGAAGGTCTTGAAACTATGTTTATTTTCTGTGATATATTTTTATATTCCATATCTACAATATACTCAACATTTTTAATTAAATCGAGCTATTAAACATACTTTGCAAAACATTTTTAATTTCTTGGCTTTCATTTTCATGGGTATTTACGTTAGGAAAATATATCCTATTTAGCGAAATTTTAAAAACAGGTTTAGTATGAAATTATCAAAAATAACAATTTGTATATATCTTTGCAAAAATATCGTCAAAATATTGTTTCGGGGAAAGGAAATTTTACTAAATTTAAATTTTTTTCTTTACTCTGAAAAGTACATAATTTTTTAGCTCTTATGTTGTTAGCTTGAAACTACCATAATTTGGAATTCCCTGCTTTCTGTACTTTAACACATTTCTCAATGTAATTAGTTTCCTGCAAGTCTATTCACATAAAGCATTCTTTTTCTAGGGTTAACAAGAAATTTATTCGTTTGTAATAAAACCTTTTCCCAGAAGTTATTTTAAATCTTTGAAATTACTAAAATCTAGAATTTCCTATAGATTATACTTTCAACGTATTTTTCCCTGCAACCTGTTACCTTTCAATCTATTAGCATAGAGCATTCTTTTTCTTGTTTGACAAAATAAAATGTCTACCCAGTCATTACATGAAACCTTAACCTTTCATTCTGCTCAACAACACTTCAATGTTATAACTACTATTCTTTACAAACTGTCTGCAACTCGAAATCATCAGCAAAACTAAGCCTGCATTATATCTCGCCCTCCCCCCCCCCCCGCAAAGAAAAAAACTTTTCTGTAAATTTATAGACTCAATTTCATTTTCCTCTGCATACAATACTCTCTGTGCTTGCATTCAGGGCTTCCACCGATAAAAATGTAATAGACATAGATGGCATCTAAATGAACCCAGCTTTTTAAAAACTATATTTTTTATTATTAAAAATGACAAAAAGTTATACCGTAAAATCTTGACTATAATACGCACACGTGTATAATACGCATGCTTGATTTTGCGCGAAATTTTCAGGAAAAATTAAAATTTGACTATATTACGCACCCATAACTTTTCAATATTTTATTTGAAAATTGCACAAATATTTACCAACATAAATAAAATTTGTAATCAAAATAACCGAAAACATCAAATTCGCTAGAAAAAAAACTTAAATTTTTAATTCAAAACAAACAATAGTGTGAAATTATCAGTCTTAATCACTTTCACTAGAATACAGCTCATCTATTGGTTGCCGTTTATCCAATGTTTAAACTACGTTTTTTTTGTACACGAGTATAATACGCATCCTCATTTTTGCGGACTAAAATGTGATAAAAAAGTGCGTATTATGCTCCAGATTTTACGGTACACATAATATAATAACACCCCACTTTTTAAGGCTACTTGAAGTTAGATTAAAGTTATTTTATTTAATTGTCGTCAAATGGAATCCATTTTATCATTCACCTCCAAATTAATTTGCTGAATATCTTTTTTTTTTAAATGCGTGCTTCTTATCGTGTAGAACATGTCCCTTACATCTCTTACCAGCTCTGTTTTAAACATCCAGGAACGACAATTTTGATGATATCTATCTATTTATTCCGCCCTCATGGGATTGTTTATAGCTTCAGTACTAAGAGAATGTGTGTATCTTGCTGTGACTCTATTAACTTAGGAAAAAATTCTCTCTACGCACGCAGAAGAGTAAGGTAAAATAGTGAAATGGATTATGAAGTTTTATGAGATTCCATATTTGGGATTATTTAATCCATCTTTGATATCCATATTTGGGATTATTGAATCCATCTTTTGTAACAAATATCAAATTCTGGGATGGTTTCGTAAGGGATGATGTATCACGATTCAATCGAAATGATCTCCCCATCATTTTACATTCATTCTTTTACATAATTACATAATTACATTTACATAACTAATTATGCTTACAATGATAAATATATGTTAATTTTTTACTATATATTTAACTTACAAGGGCGAAGCCCAGATTTTGAGGTATTTTTGAAAAAAAGGCATAAATCCATAGATCCAAGCCCAGATTTTGAGGTATTTTAAAAAAAAGGCATAAATTCATATGGTCGCTGTAAAACCCAGGTCAGGATAACTGGTTATAACTATTACTGTGTACCAACTGCCTGCAATTCAAAATCTTCAGCGAAACTACCCTACAGAATATACTGTAACCCCCCCCCCCGAAAAAATCCAGTTATGTGTAAATTTATAGACTTAATTTTTGTTTTGTTTCCCTCTGCATGCAATACTCTTTTCCCTTGCATTCTATGAGAAACCGATCCACAAATGAAAAGAAGATCGACCATCAATAAAAAAAGCGAGGAAAAATAGAACCGCAAAGTTCATCTGAATCTTATCAGCTCACAAAAGAAATAAGAAAATATAAACGCGAGAATCCAGCCGCTGCAGCCAACAATGTTACTAGAACGCTGGAAGCTGTGCGCGAATAATACAAACGCCTTGGAAGCCGAGATTTGAAAATAAAATATTCATTGCGCCTCAAAATGAGTAAACAGACTATCTACCTATTTCCTGCCCCCACAGGTAGACGTAACCCTCTGCATGCAGCGTAACAGGTCGATATCTGCTTGCAGAGCTTCTAAATCTTTCAGCAAAAGCTACTTGTTATACGAAGTAGAGACGCCATTTTTAGATAACTGAGTTTCCAGCAAATTCCACTGCTCTCGATGAATTTGAACGCGTGCGTCAGTTACACGAAGCATGGTTGAAATTCGATCAGTATCGGGTGTTTAATCCTGCAGCACGTCCTGTTAATGAGAAAATTTATCGATAGCGGGTTTATTTGTTAATTTTATGATAAGCCATTTTAGATAACTCAATTTACCGAGGATTAATTCCCCTAATAACTAGCTCATTATTAAATTTAAAAGATAATCAAAATGTGAACGTATTGTTTTTGAATTTTACCTTTTTTGGGCCTGATGACTGCCTTGGATAATAAAGCTTTGCCCTAAGGGCAAGAAATTTTAGGTTACCACCTATATCACCCTATTTCGTACCTAAGACATATTTAGACGTACCTGATTCAAGTTTATTTCATTTTTGTTGAGTATGATATAAATTTGGGACTTGGTTTTGAAGATGTAATTAAGGAAGAAAATTGTCTTTCTAAATTTATTTATAAAATATTGTAGAATACTTTGATTTCTTTGGTCCAGCACTAATGCCTTCCTGTATTTTAAATGTCTTATAATCCACCCGCCTAAACCATCCTTGCATTTCCTAATTCTGATTGGGCAAAATGCCAGTACCTACCAGTACCATTATCATACCTAAGACATATTTAGTCGTACTTGATTCAATTTTATTTCATTTTTGTTGAGTGTGATATAAATATGGGACTTGGTTTTGAAGATGTAATTAAGGAAGAAAATTGTCTTTCTAAATTTATTTATAAAATATAGTAGAATTCTTTGGTCCAGTACTAATGCCTCCCTGTATTTTAAACGTCTCATAATCCACCCGCCTAACCCATCCTTTCATTTCCAAATTCTTATTGTACAAAATACAAATACAACAAGCGTACTTGTTTAAGCCAATAATTTGTAGTAATGGGAATTTTCAGCATTTTTCTGTAAATGGAAGAGTCATAAAAGATATATCTGTGTTTAAAATTTTAAAAACCCTTTTAATAAATACTCCTTAATGTATAATTTCTGATAAAGTAAATTTTATCATAGCAAAAAATTAAATAGTAATTTTTTTTCACTTTTACATGGGTAAAATTAAAAATATCAAGAAATGTGAAATTTACATACATAAAACAGTTCCGTAACTGACTGACTGACTGACAGATAACGCACAGACTAAACCACTGGACCTAAAGGGCTGAAATTTTGCATGGCGATTCTTATAGTGTAAGGGTGCACTAAGAAAGATTTTTGAAAAATTCTTCTTAGATTTTTTAAATTAAAATTTTAAGCTGTTTTTGTAAACATTCTTTAAAGTTTGCATTTAAAATAATAAACTGAGGGTTATAACCTGAAGGCGAAAACCTTTGTACAACGCTGTACTTCTATAGCACTAGATAACATGATTTATGTTTAACACCTTTAAAAACTAAATTGCGCTGAAAGAAGCCGAAAATTCAAAAGGGATTTGCAAAATTGTCTCTCTCCATACCGTGAATCTACAGTGACCTTGTAAGAACCAGCAAATAAACCAAAATTACCAGTTTTTTAAAGAGGATAGAAGGCGCAAAAAATCTAAATGATGAAAAAGGTTCTGAAAGTGAAGGTGATATCATTCAATCGAGAAAACTTTCACGTTTGATTGTACTGAGCAGTGATGAGGAAGAAATTTATTAAGTTAAGGTCGCATTAAATGAAAATAATATTTTTTTGTGTCTTTTCATTTTGTGTTATACATACATTTATATTTTTAATGAAAATTAAGTTGCTTACATGGAATTTTAAAAGAAGTTTGTTTTTAATAAGTTTTCAGAACGTAACCCCCGTTTTTTGAACTGTCCCTGTGTCTCATATTACACGGTTTCACACAACACGGCATTTTCTAGGAACCTATCTGTCGTGTTATAGGAGGGTTACCTGTACTTATTTTTCATTGTTTTGAGTAAAAGTGTGCCGAAGCTTTACAAACTGCATTCTTGATGACACTTTTGGAGAATTCCCCATTTCGAAAATTTGCGAACACTTAACATTCGGGCATTCATAATTGACCGAGCACAATTTTTTTAAATTAAAAAGTTTTGCCTGAATTGAGTGGTTTCAGCAGAAAGGTAACAGTAATGAAATTTGAAACCACCTCTTCTTTCGTCTGAACTAAAAAAGGAAACAGTTAGGAAATATGAAGTTTTTTTATTTCCAATTAACTATTATTCATGGTTTTATTCTTGTAGGAGATGATCTCGTGACTGATTGGAAATTTTAAAATTTCGTTTGTTCTGTTACTGATGATTCCTCGAGCATTACCCCGCATTTAGTGCAAAAATAGAGGGGGTAGCGAATTCCATATCAGAGCAACAGTGTGACAATGAGCTTTGTATTACAAGACAATAGAATAATTTCCTCGAAAATATGGCCCTTTCACAACAAAGCGTAATAAAGTGAAGCCATGAATCGTTCCCACATGATTTTTCGAAGACTTTTCCAAGATTTCAAAGAGCTGTGTACATAAATTTCGAAAAAATCTCTTTAGTGCAGTCGGTAAAAGTAAAGTGTCCAGAATAAACTTTCAAAGCGAATTACAAATTCATTTAGAATTTTTCCTTCTCATCTATACTGAAATCATCTCTTTGCAGGGTTTTAAAATAAATCAGTTTATAAATAATTCCCAAGTTTAATGTTGACCCATCAGTATGAACGTAATACTAAATAAATTTTGTGTTAAAAGTGATTTGATTGAATGTTAGATCACTTAAAAAATACAATCATGTCTAAACGGGCGTTTCCACTTAATTAGAAAAAATAAACTTTTCTATGATATGAAACGAGACATGATCTATAAACATATATTATGGAGAAACTTCAACAAAACTTTATTAATGTGATTGAAAATGTGTGGAAATGACTTCAATATCATATGGTGTAAACTTAGTAAATTTTAAGACTGAAATATTTTCATATATTAAGGTAGGTGTCCCAAATATCGCCTACTCTAACTTTTTTTCGACATTTCATCCACTTTTTAGTTTCTGATTAGGCTGGAAACTCAAGAACATCCCTAAGAACTATTTCCTTTGGTATCCTGAGATCATCCAGCTCCAAACCTAGTGCCAATTTAAGTTACGTATTTAAATTGGAAAGATTGAAATGTCCAGTGAACTCCAGAGCGGTTCCTAATATCGCCTACCCCTGTTCCTCTTACCGCCTACCAAGCGAAATTAGGAGCACCCGTTAAAAGGCGTTGCTAGCAATGTCCCTGTTCAATGCACTTTCAAATGGTATAAGCAAAATTAGAATTCGGATGCACCCACCTGGTCATTCACTGGATTCTGATTCTGTGGAGCTAAAGTTTACGAAGACAACAGCCAAAGCAACTTCAGACGCCATATAGTTTCAGTTGTCAGTGATAAGAGCGTTGTCGCAATCGCCGCTGTTAGTACAAACCCAGAACTAAGAAGTTAATACATTTTCTCATACATAGCGGGAATCATACTTTAAAAACACGAGTAGGCGATATTAGGCACAGGGGCGATATTTGGGACTCTCACCCTAGGAGAGAAAATGCTATTGGAAAATATATACAGCACACGCAATTTTCTCCTAGGCGTTAAAATTATTTAAAGCAAACCAGCGTATTTGCAACCGACTGTCTCCAATTCACGACCCCGTAACCAATCGCTTGGTTTGCATTCCTTCGTTTAAATGCAGAGCATAAATTAGTAACCATTTAATCAGTATCCGCTATTTATTTTGTGCTAAAATGCGTATTAGATATATTAGCAATTTCATTATTCATTTCGGAGGAACATTTCCAAATGTCCTGCAGTGAACTGCTAAAATAAACGTAATTATCCTCGTCCTGATCATATCGAACATAATTTTCTTGTGAAATGAGCATATCCAATTGTGTTGGAGAAAATTTGCGTATTAACTCACGCGCATTAGACATATTTTAGTAAAGGATGCTATAATTTTTCAAAGTTACCATAAAATCAATTTTGAAAAATGGCAAATAAACATAAATTAGAAAGTTTTCATTAATGATACGGTAAAAAAAAATAATAATTCAATCCTAGCAACAAAAGTTTGAGTAAACCACTTAGTTACGAGTAGAAATGACTCAAATTAATTTTGACTTTCAAAGGTACTTTCATAATCAATACAATTTATAAGAGAAGCCCAAATGAAAGTGAGACTTTTGTTTTTTCTTCTGTAATGGTTTATTGCAGTGGCACTTAAACTTTTTTGATCCGTGGCTCTTTTGATCTACAAATAATTCTGGCAGAGCTCTTATTATGAACTAACCATTGTACAGTACAAAAAAATTTAATTATATTTCTAATTAAATTACTTTCACTCAATAGTATAACTATAAATAGGAGGTGGTAGAGGTAAACAAATGAAGAAAAAAGATTACAGTTTGCGTAAAGGGCTTTAGTCTTATTAGTCGTATGGCGTATGCTGAGGCCCGACGCCCCTGGCTCTGAGCACCACGGTGCACACTTTGAGAACCCCTGTGCTAAAGGTTTATTACTCCAAAAGTCCTCTACCCAGAAAGCCGAATATACAGCGTTGACGGTGATTCTGATTTAATCGTGAAAGCGGTGATGTCAAATTATCGGAATTACCAATTTTTCCGCTACCGATAGAATAAATAGGGAGCATTCGAGACGTTCCCATGTGCCCCTCCCGCGTCGAGTGTCACAGAGCCCCAAAGATTCTCAAATTTGCGAAACATTTAAAATCCCAAGGAGAACGAGGCTATACGGTCTCCGCCACGTCCGCGAAGTTAGTGATCTCGCCGTATGACGCCATACTGCTGAAGACTTCATGGAAGTCCTCCCTAAAGCTTTTTTTAGTCCTAGAGAAGTATGCCTAGAGAAGTATGCCGAATGCATTTCAAAAATTAACACGAGATCGCAGGTTTAAAATTACTTGAGAAAGCGATGACATCAGCGAAACCGCCGTACCAGATTTTCATCTTTTCGGCCCCCCATTGGCAAAAATAGCCTAGAGACGCCTCTAATTCACGCTAAAGGTTTATTACTCCAAGTGTCCTCTACCCAGAAAGCCGAAAATACAGCGTTAGTGCTGATTCCGAATTAATCGAGATAGCGGGGCCGTCAGATTATCGAAACTGCTGATTTTCCAGCTTCCGATAAGAAACACGGAGCTTTCAGGATGATCCCACGTGCCCCTACCACGTCGGGTGTCATAAAGCTGCAAAGATTCTCGAATTTGTGAAAATTTTAAAATCCCGAAGAGAACAGGGAAAATGAGAACAGGGAGATACGGTTTCTGTCACGTCCACAAAGCCAGCCCCGAGTGACGTCATACCGCTGAGGACTTCGTGGAAGTCCTTCCTAAAGCTTTTCATAGTCCTAGAGAACTATGCTCTGCCGAATGCATCCACAAAAGGAACACGGGAGCGCAAGTTTCAAGTAACTCGAGAAAGCGATGACGTCATAGAAACTACCCTACCAGTTTGTCAGTTTTTCAGCACCATATTGGCAAAATAAATAGCACCACACACGCCTTTAATTCATGCTAAAGCAGTGGTTCTCAAAAGGTTTTTAACCCGCGGCTCCTTTGATCTACAGATTAATTTCTGGTGGCGCCCTTATTATGAACCTACCATTGTACAGTACAGAAAATTTTTAATTATGTTTCGAACTAAATTACTTTTTACTCAATAGTATAACTATAAATATGAGGTATTAGAAGTAAAAGAATGAAGATTAAAAAATTACAGTTTGTGTAAAGGTCTTAATTCTCATTAGCCGTGTGCCGCGGCACGGCGTCCCTGAGCGCCGCGGCGCACACTTTGAGAACCCCATGTTTATTGGTTGCAATATGGGAATATACAGGAAGTAATAGTGATACATGGGCTACATATCCGCTACTCATAGTCATCTTGTCCTCTCAAGCAAATGTCCAGAGCTTAGTAGATTTTGGATACCCTGAGCGAAGAATGTCCGTGGTTGTCTACGGAGCCACTCTTGAACGACGTCATGGGACTCTGCATCGTTCGCAAACCAGTGGCTTTTGAAAGCCTTTTTTAAGCCTTTTTTTCGGTGGGCCAAAGACGTGGTATTCGCTGGGCGACATATTGGGGCTATAGAGGGATGGTCGAAGATCTCAAACCGGAAACGCCGAAGCAAATCTTGTCCACGGAAGCAATCGATTCCATGGTGATGGCCACGCCTGCTTCAATAGAGCAGGTCCCATGCTCACACGTTCTTTACGAAATTTCCTAGGCTAACTGAACACTGTACATGGTGACAGAAACTCATGCCTACACTCTTCCTTCATAAGACGATAAATTTCGACTTCCCTAACACCTTTTGCCATCAAAAATTGAATAACCGCTCGCTGGGCCTGTTTGGGCGAACCCATGTCACGACTGTACGTAGTCATCTAGCTTAAACACGTTGCAACAGCACACTGACATTTTCTGACTTTAGCAGTCTTGTTCCGTAACATACAACGCCACCTTCTGTCGCAAAAGCAAAGCTTTAAGTATTTAACCATTGCCTCTAAAACAAAATTCTCCCTTCAGTTTGGGCCACCCTTGTATATTACTTTATTTACTGTATCTTTTTTAGGTTAGTGAGAAGAAAAGAGTTATTTCCATAAAATAAAATATTTATTATCATAGGCACTACTAGAGTCTACTAAATAACGAGCGTGTTCCATATCATGATGTGACGAAAGCACATTTCTATTACTTATACCTTTAAACCCTTTATAAAGCTATAAAAAATTTCCAGAGCAATGTTTTTAAAATTACCTATTAGCAGATTTTTATTTTGCTTATGTAGATAGATGTTCTAATAAAAAGCGCGTAGTTTTTAAAATTTCCTGTATTTAATTTTACAGGGCATTAACTTATTGACGTCTGCCGCTACAAAGCAAAATTTGTTTTTTGAAAAAATTAAATTGAAATAAAGAAATTTTTGAAAAGGAAATCGCACATGGCAACTAAAGGTCTATTTTCAAATTTAGAAATACAGTATCCAAAAGTATACATTTCCTAATCTTATAATTAGAAAATCACGGACAGGAAAATTCTCATTAGCTTAACATTGGAATTATATATCTGCCAGATTATTTCATGAAACGCCTAAGCCCGTCTGCACACGGAGCAGCTCAAAAGAAACTGATAACTGACTCAAATCACAAACCAGTCCGTTATGAGTAGCAACCTATGTAATTGAATGGAGCCACGGCGCAACTGGTTACAAACCCGTCCGACGGGTTTGTAACCAGTTGCGCCGTGTGCGTGGCTCCATTCAATTACATAGGTTACGACTCATAACGGACTGGTTTGTGATTTGAGTCAGTTATCAGTTTCTTTTGAGTTGCTCCGTGTGCAGACGGCCTTAATCTAACTTAAAAGAATCAATTTCGCCTCCTTTCGAAAGAATTTATTCAATTCTTGGCTTAACTCGAATTTTCAGTTGATTTTTAATAATTAATTATCACACAGGTATACAATCAAGCTCGCCGTTACTGAGATCACTTCTTCTGGGGAAATTGTGCAGTCCCGATACTATTATTTTATTTGAAGAATTCTCAAAATGGAAAAAAAGTTAATTTGAAAAATGAATTATTACCTGTTTGCGTCGTCTGCCTCGAAATTGCTGAAAGACAAAAAGGTATATATATTAAATACAGGTATTTACTTAAACGTCGCTTTAAACAAAAAAAAAAAATAAAAATGTTATCATCAATCAAATTTTCATTGACACTGATTGTTTGTTTCTTTGATATTAATTTACGTCCACTAAAAGTAAAAAATGCCTGAAGCAAAAATACTTTTTGAATAACAAGGAATGTAAATGTAAATGCTGCTAAAATATCAAATTTAACACTTTAGCGGGTGCGCCAATTTTTGGAACACCAGCAGGCGCGCGTTGCACAAAGTGCAACGTCTCTTTCAACCTTGATTATTCCTTTTGTAATAAACATTTTTTTTCAAATTGAAAATAATAATTCTGCATTTTAAGACAAGATATAAAATATTTATAATCTATATATATAAAACAGTTCCGTAACTGACTCATTCATTCACTGACTGACATACAACGCACAGACCAAACCGCTGGACCTAAAGGGCTGAAATTTTGCATGGCGATTCTTCTAATAGTGTAGGGGTGCAATAAGAAAGATTTTTCAAAAATTCTTCTTAGATTTTTTTAAATTAAATTTTTAAGCTGTTTTTTAAACTTTTTTTACGTTTGCATTTAAAATAATACATTGAGGGTTATAAAATTTATATCACGAGAAAGATCATAAAAATTCCTTTAAAATGACATCTTTTTCGAATCGTTACCTCCATTTTCTGATTTTCGGTGAATTTTTAAACATTCATTTTTAGAATTTAATTTATTAAATGCCGATCACGTGATTTCTTTTTCTGGTACTTTAAATAAAATTATCGTCACGTACGTAACAACTAAATAGACAAAAAAAAAATTCTTGCCAATGCGGCAGACGATTGGACATTATTTTGTATTTAAAAATATCCCTTACGATTTATTTATAAATATATATTTTTTTCTACATCAATTGTATACATTGATCGTCATATTTACTGTAAATATATATACATATTTTTTTTTGGCATCAATTGCATACACTGACCGTTGTATTTAATTTGAATGTACTCCGTAGCGAAGCGCGGGTTTTCAGCTAGTATTGAGATATATTTAAAATTAAAGGCCAAAGAATGCAGATACAATGGCCTGATTTCAATACTGTCCGGTTTATTGAATCTAAGGACAACTGGCGAATGGATTCCAATTGCGTCCCAAAACCTAAAAAACAATGCGATTGTCCATCTTCGTGATATGCGGGCTACAGTGTGATAGCTGCACATTTGATCGACTCCATCAACTCCTGCTTTTGTCGCATTGTAATCCAGTATAATAGCTGGTTTACCACGGTTAAATCCCGACTAACAGTGAATGGAAAGGAATACAAGTGTCAGAAAATCAGACCTGCATTAGAAAGGGTGTAGCTATAAATAGAAACTGCTTAGAACATTCAAACCTTACATGTAAAAACAAACCATTCGAAATTGCGAAAATTTTGCACTTTGTACACGTGTGCACCCGCTGAAGGGTTTAAAAAATATTATTATTTAATAATATCATAAACGAAAATTTTAAAATGAGAAAAAGATAAGATACAAGCATAATTTTTAACACTTTTTATACCTGTAAAATTTGCCATGGCAACTGGAAACCGAATTTTTATGGGTACCGAAACAGGACAAGTGTTTATACATTCTTACTTTGTATTCTTATAGTTAAGAAATGAAGCATGTGTTAGATTCTTCATGATTTTTAAAGGAGTCAGATCTTTAAGTCACATAAAGAAAACGTACTGTCATTTGGATTCAATGTCACAAATTTACATTATTCGTGTTTTTTTAGAACATGTGAGGTAAGGTTAAAAACATTTATTTTTATTTTACTGATTTTATAACAATGAAACATCGTCTAAAAGTTCGATAAATCCATCAACTAAAAAAATCATGTATTTTATTGTGTTTTGCCTTTTTTAACTAAATTGATTTGTACATCTTCGAAATACATTATTTTCTTATTTTTTGAATGAAAATCAGGATATTCCTAATGAAAATTCTACAATATTTTTAAAAATGATTTAATGGTGTTTCCAAACATGACATATAAAATATCTTTCAGGTGTGTTGGAGGTATTTATATACGAACTTTTTAAAAATTGGTTTTCACCAATAAAATACCAATACAGTCGAACCCCATTATAGCGAACCCGGTATATAACGAACTCACGGATATAACGAACGAAAATTTTGGTTTCACCGTTTTCCTATTGTATTTAAAGCTAATTTATCATTTTATAGCGAACCTCCTAAATCTCAGGAATCGGCTATAACGAACATTATTTTCAGTCGACAACTGATTTTTTTTTATTTTAAACTTTCTAAGAATGTTGAAGATACAACGAATGTTGAAGAAGCAAAGAATGAAGAAGAAGATGATGATGATTTGCCTATCGCGACGGGGGATAGAAAAGCACAAAATTTCATCATTCTCAGATTGTGGGGAGAAAATGTTCGAAACATGTGATGAAGAAGTCATTACATGTGAAAATCCGACTGATGAAGATATTGGGGAAGAAATTAAAATGAATCATTCTGAAATCGAAAACACCCTGTATATATATTTATAAAATAATCGTAAGGGATATTTTTATAGACAAAATTATGTAGAAGAAAATATTCTAATTAAATCTAATAGGAAATATTAAAGAATATAGTGCAGTTAATATAATCCAGTTTGAGGAACATATCTTTTACTGTATTTTAATATTTTTTTGGATAATGTCCAATTGTCTGCCGCATTAGCAAGAAAAAAAATATTTTTTTTGTCTATTATGCATGTGACGATAAATTTATTTAAAGTACCAGAAAAAGAAATCACGTGATCAGCATTTAATAAATTAAATTCTAAAAATTAATCTTTATGAACTCCCCAAAAATCAGAAAATGGAGGTAAAGATTCGAGAAATATTTCATTTTAAAGGAATTTTTATGATCTTTCTCGTGATATAAATTTCATAACCCTCAAATTATTATTTTAAATGCAAACTTAAAAAAAGTTACTAAAACAGCTTAAAAATTTAATTTAAAAAATCTAAGAAGAATTTTTCAAAAATCTTTCTTAGTGCACCCCTACACTATAAGAAGAATCGCCATGCAAAATTTTAGCCCTTTAGGTCCAACGGTTTAGTCTGTGTGTTGTATGTCAGTCAGTCAGTCAGTCAATCAGTCAGTCAGTCAGTTACGGAACTGTTATATATATATAGATTGAGATTTATATGAAGTGTAATGAATAGGTAATGTTATTCCAATAAGTTCATTTACGGCATAAACGATAGTTTTTTTTTAAGGTGATAAAAAATATATTTCACATATTTTATTTTAAATATATTTAATAAAAGCTTTAATTTTTATTAATTTATCTAATATATCTTTTATTTCTGTTTAGTTATCTTAAGTCGTCTTAGTATTTATAATATTCCTTGCAGTAAAAAATTTTCTTGTATTGTATATGTTGTATTTGTATATGTTGGTAATGTAATATCTCGTTCTGTCCTTAAAAGACTATTATTTAGAGCCTATCAGTTTCTTTTTTCAGTTAAACTGTAAATTTAACTGAATTCTCCCGGTCTTGTTACTTAACTGTACTTTCGCACCCTGCATCCTTGTGGCTTCAAGCTTTCGTTTTGAGTTTTTGAAGATTTAAAAAGATATGGGTTAAGAGATGTTTTCAAACTAATTGTATTAACGGCCATGAGTTTCTGGCGGTTAATATTAGCTTTAAATTTCTTAAACCAAATATCAATCCTCCATGTATTGATTATATGATATTTCAGTTTCGATTAAATACCAATGAAATATGAATATCTAACATCTTTTCGTGATTATATATTAGTAAACATTTTGAATCAAATTGAATATTATTTTCATTTTGTTAATAGAAATACCCCATTACTTGCTAGCATGTGTATGCATAAATGTATTATAAATGAAGTAAAGAGAATATTTAAGGCGTTTACATTGAATTTTTATATTCATTTCCAGTGGATCCCTTCTCATGTTGGGATCGACGGTAATGAAAGGGTCGACTTTTTGGCCAGGACTGCGGCTGAGGAGTACGTGAGTCCTTGTGAGGCACTTACTTTTAGAGAGATTTACTCCCTCATGAAGATCAAACAAAACCATCTTTGGAGAACTCCTCCTTGTCACCCATGGTACTTTGGAAGAAGTCCGGGTGGGTCTTTTCAGATCAAGCCCAGAAAGTACCAAACGGCCTTCTCGCGCTTCATGAGTGGTCATATAAAAGCACTCACTTTTCGGCAGGGACAGAAGATCTTCCCGGAGTGCCACTGGTGCTCTGCCGACATGGCCTCCCCTGCCCATATTTTAAATTGTTTGGGTTTTACTAAGGACGAGGTCCTTCTGGACCCTCTACTGATTTTAGACTTTTTGGAAATTTTTGGTTTTATGGAGATTGTCTAGCCTTGCTAGACAATCTGGGATTAGTATAAAAAAAAAACATTGAATTTCATTCTAAAATATGTTAAACTGACCAATTTTCTCTAAGTTAAAGTCCATGAATTCCAAGGCATAACCATTTCAAGACATGTCCCAATGTTAAAGTCAGTGGGGAACACAGAGGACATTTCAAGGATTTAAACAACCCTAATATGATTAAACTTTCCAAATATATCTCATTCTAATAAAAAACGGAAGTCCATTTTTATATTGTCAACATTTATTTCAAATCCTTATATCTTACTTTGGTTTTCTACTTCT
The DNA here is from genome assembly GCA_907164885.2 of Dolomedes plantarius. Taxonomy (NCBI): domain Eukaryota; kingdom Metazoa; phylum Arthropoda; class Arachnida; order Araneae; family Dolomedidae; genus Dolomedes; species Dolomedes plantarius. Next base: position 31,871,541 of record OU015503.1, on the reverse strand, counting down.
GCATTAATGCTGTTTTCTTCCGTAGTGAGGGATACACTCAGTCTGAAAATATCTTCCCATACACACCATGATTTTTATAGGTCACCTTATTTTGAGAGCACTGTAATAAATTCATGTAAAGGGATAACACCCGAATATCCATGCCTTAGCCTGGACTCAAACCCCTACCCATGCAAAAAAATGTAAACGCTAACATTCAAAAATGTGAGAGCGACATAATACTTTAAGTAGAAAATGAATTACATCTGTTAATTGATAAATGATAGATAAAATGGACTGGCATATCTAAATGTGACTCTGACTAGAGACGCAAAATATTAGAAACATTAGCAGCGAAAGTTATATGGGTGGATTTTGGAAAAATAAATAAAGTAAAAGCGATTGAAAAAGTCTTCTTTTCCTATGAGTCACACACATTTTTTCATAAAAGGAATTGTTTCTTATCGTTAACATCGACAAAGATCGATTTTATGTTTCTAAAACAGTTTGAGGAATTTTTAGTATTAGTAACTTATAGCATATTTATTTTACGTTTCTTTCTATATTTTCAGGAATTTTTCCGCATCATTAACTTATCGCATATTTAATGTTCACATAATTGCGTTATTAATACTTATTATTTCATATATTTATTAAAACTTTGAAGGGCTTAGGAAATTTGTTACAGTTGATTTTTTACATTATATCTTAATATATTAAAATTTTCTAGAACCTTTTTCCTCGGTACCTCCTAGACAAATTTTTTTCTGTCTCGTCGGTAGTAATAATGCCATATAATCGGGAAACCTGAACTATAAAGATCATTGAGGAATAATGCTGTTACATTTTGCGAAGTAGATATAAGGAAACAATTATTTGTTATGATACTTAGTCACATTAATGTAAAAAAAACTTACAAGGAACACATTTTTTATCATCTGAATAATTTCGCATTAAAAAATATATGCTCGCGTGAAATGAGCTCGCACAATAAAAATATTTCAGGTAGTCTCTTCTAATCAAAACAACTCTCTCTTTTTTAGCGATTTTTGGCACTTTTATGTTTAATTGTTTACTAGGTTTGGCGCGCTGCCAAAATTATAACTCGCGACGGAGGACGGACACTTTATTTCTTCCCGGACGACCGTTATTGAGGAGCGTATCCTACGTTAAAACATGGCACAAATCTACGCTGGAAACTTTATAACGTGAGCTGAATAGCCTTAGAATTGATGAACCAAAATATTAATAGAGCTGGGGCAAAATCCCCAAGCTAAAAGTATAGTTATGGAACTAAAAATACAGTCTACTAATCTACAAATATATTAGCAAGCGGTAAAATTTTTAAATCAAGTATACGTATAATGAAGTTCTTCGGTTAAATGAAAGTATCATGTAGATTACACAATTGACATTCATAAATGGATTAGAAAAAAATCCTTGATAAAAGTTATATATGGATAATTTATATTATGAACTGTGATTTTGTTTATTTTAAAAATTACAGAACTTCTCCATTACTTTTGTCGACACTCTAAAAGCAAAATGCATTTTCTACTACTTATGTTGTTTGGGCTACATTTATGCATGAATACATTTCCATTTGCGCTTAAATAATAAATGCATAAACATATTCATTACAATTTTTAATTCTTTTCACAAACTTTATAAATAAAATAAATTTTTTAATGGCTTTCTTCGAAACAAAAATGTAATTCCTGAGATTATAACTGCTTTACACTTACAATTTTAGGATCATATGTTTTTAAAAAATTTTATGTTCGATGAATTACTTAATACTGACATTAATTATTTGTCTTGGAAAGATTAACCTCTTACATTTCAAACTATGGGTCAATAAATATAATAATCAGTAGCATAAAAATTATACTATAAACGTGCTGACCAACTTTTCTTCCACGTTCGCTGAATTAGTACGTGTCACATTGGAGGAGAAAAAAAAACTTGTTTTTACAAAAAAATCTCCAACTTGCAATAAAAAACATTTGTACAATTTTATGCTTATACTTCTTCAATTAAATAAAATTTTAGAGACTTTTTATGAATTAAGTACCCTCATAAAGTTGATGAAAATAATTGCAATGGGATACGACATTAAATGATGTACTGCACGATAAACATATGTTTTATTGTCTAGCTTTTTTTACTAAAGAGAGCATTAAACGCATAAATCATTTTAACAATAAAAAAAATTTATATTTTGTATGTGTTTAATTAATTATAATTGTTATCAGGTATTTACTGGAGAAAATTACCCTGGTATATTTATATATATATATATATATATATATATATATATATATATATATATATATATATATATATATATATATATATATATATATACATATATATATATACGTATATATATATATATACGTATATATATATATATATATATATCTATATATATATGTATATATATATATATCTATATATCTATATATATATATATATATATATATATATATATATATATATATATATATATATATATATATATATATATATATATATATATATATATATATATATATATATAAATTTGACCATGGGGAAGTAAAACTGCATGAATCTTCGCTTATGTTTCTTTTACAAACAGCCTCCCATTTACAATAAGACCCAATTTAACAATTTAAATTTTTTACTTGTTTAATTATTATTAATTGTTAGGAATAAGTTTATTTTTTAATTTGACACCATCAACAAATAAATATATTACTGTAAATACTTTGATCGTAGCACCATATATGTATGCATTCCGATTTACAATAAGGATGGATTTTTTGTAAATTTTTAATCTCTTTCACTGCAATAATATAAAGAAAAAATTCCAGGTTGGTTAGCTATCTTCTCGCGATTTTATAGTTAACCTGTTTAACAAATTTTCTACTAGATACCAGATTTCAGTGTATCGCAAAACAAAAGTTTTATGCAACAAACACGAAGTGTGAGAACACGCAAAGTCGTTTTTTATTCAAATATGGAATACACTCTCTCAACTTCCGGGGAATACAGATTATTTTGAAACACTTTGTAGCGGCAAGGTATTAAATCAACACGCAAAATGTCATAACTTTCTGTTTGCACGAACCTCTTTAAATATTTACAAATATGCACACAATTTTGTTTTCCGTTAACATTCCACTCCTTTAATTTTAAGAATGGATTCTGTGTGCGTTTATTTTTAGTCAAACGATATCCAGAGATACCCATTAGCTCAGCTCATTTAAAATTCTTGAAGACCTATGACATTTAAAATAATTGTTACCAGTCATTGTTCATTCAATAACCCCCATATACTTGTATATGATTAGTTGCTACTTGTTGTGGATCATATGACAATAATTACGTAAATTAAGGCGAACTTTGAATTTCAGAGTAAAGTTTGTCTTAACACTGGCAATTATGTTATATCTTTTTAACAATAAAAGGTAATTATATTTACAATTTTATTCTTCTATTCAAACTGTTTTCTTTTTATTCTTAATCTCATTCTTAAAATCCATAATACTAATAATAATGTTCTTTCTCAATTCCTTTTATAATGATTATATATATATATATATATATATATATATATATATATCATTATAAAATGCACATAATTAAAAGAATATACTGTTCCTTGTAGGTGATTCTTTTGAAATATTTTTGATCTAAAGGTAGACAAAGACTACGATCGATCTATATAAGAAGAAAATGGAAAAACGTTATTTGTCTGGTTGCTTCAATATTGCAAATTCGGTCGACTGTACGATATGAAAAGAACAAATTTTTAAAAAAATGCAATTTACTCGCCATTTTGACTTGAATTACAAGTTAATTTTTTTTTCCTTTAATGAAATGCGGCATGTATATGATTTTCTAATTTTTGCTGTAAAATATTCCCTCCCAATATACGTATAACAGTTGGGTTTTAAATGGTTATAGCTTCGGAACAAAGCATTCTAAAGCAATGAAATTTACGTCAAATTGAAGAGAAAATCTCCAAGTTTCTTCTCTGTTTAGCAGACTTCGATGTGGGCTCCCTTAGTTCCCTTGCAGACGTCAAGATAATATACAATCTCTTCCCTTACACAACGGTGAAGATTCGGTGTGATAGACGAAACAGCTTCGGTGATCCTTTCCTTTAAATAGTCCAGATTTCGAACATGAATGGAATGCACTTTTGATTTTACATAACCTCAAGAATAGAAATCCATGGGTATAAGTTTTTTAGACCGTGGGGGCTATGCAATCCACCCTTCTCGTCCGATCCACTGCTGAGGATATGTTTCGTTAAGAAATTCTCACGCGATTGGGGCAAAATGGGGAAGAGCTCCGTCTAACTGGTAAATGGAATTCTCCGAAATTTTCTGGTGCTAGGCCCAGAGTCTGCTGGACTCTGCACATAAGATTTCGCACACTTAAACTTGGGGTGTTTCTCTTTCATTTAACGTATAACTCGCGTATGCAACATGATTTGTTGCAACACTGTGTGTATATATATATATAAAACAGTTCCGTAATTGACAGACTCACTGACTGGCATACAACGAACAAACCAAACCGCTTGACCTAAAGAGCTGAAATTTTGCATGGCGATTCTTCTTATACTGTAGGGGTGCACTAAGAAATATTTTTGAAAATTCTTATTAGAATTTTAAATTAAATTTTTAAGCTGTTTTAGTAACTTTTTTTAAGTTTGCATTTAAAATAATAATTTAAGGGTTATAAATTTTATATCATGAGAAAGATCATAAAAATTCCTTTAGAATGAGAACTTTTTCGAATCTTTATAATCCTCCATTTTCTGATTTTCGGTGAATTTTTAAAGATTAGTTTTTAGAATTTAATTTATTAGATGCTGATCACGTGATTTCTTTTTCTGGTATTTTAAATAAATTTATCGTCACGTGCATAACAACTAAATAGACAAAAAAAATATTTTTTTCTTGCTAATGCGATAGACGATTGGACATTATCCATAAAAATATTAAAATACAATAAAAGATATTATGTTCCTCAAACTGTACTATATTAACTGTACTATATTCTTTACTATGTCCTAGTAGATTTAATTTGAATATTTTCTTCTACATTATTTTGTCTATAAAAATATCCATTACGATTTTTTTATAAATATATTTTTTTGTTTTTTTTACATCAAATGTATACATTGATTGTCGTATTTATTATATATATATATATATATATATATATATATATATATATATATATGTATATATATATATATATATATATATATATATATATATTTGGGCATTAATTGCATACATTGACCGTTGTATTTAATTTGAATGTACTCCGTAGCGAAGCGCGGGTTTTCAGCTAGTATATATATATATATATATATATATATATATATATATATATATATATATATATATATATATATATATATATATTCTAAACATTATTTATCTTAATTCTTTGTTTTTATTTTTCCTTTCTTTTATCCTAAATTACAATGATGGAATGATAAATAATTTATTCCCGTCACCATTTCTTCTATTGATTTTTTTCTACTGTAAATGTTGTTTTTCCACACATAGACTCTCATCGTTGTAAAACATGCTGGGAGGTAAAGTACTTGTATCAACATTGCTAAAAAATTTCACTTAAACAAACGAATAATAACAATTCTCTCGTCGAAAATATGCAATAAATTACTCTTTTTTCTACTGTGATTTACTGAGTTTGAAAATTGCTACAGATATAGGAACTAAGAAAGGGGAAACCTCAGTCACACAAACATTTTAGAGAAGTTAAATTTTGAATAAACTGTTAGTGATTAAATATTTTAACTACCCATAAATATACTCTTGATTGGAAATATACATATTGACCTCATAAAGCACTTACACCTGATTCAGGTAAAAAAAAATTCAGATGGTCTCTTCTAACGAAACTACAGGTTGTTAACGTAGAAACGAAAAACAGGTTGTTAACGTAGGATTACTTATTGTTGCTTACTTCTTTATTTTTTGACACATTTTGGAACTTTTCTGTTTAACTGTTTTACTGCTACTGAGTTTGGCGCTCTGCCAAAATTATAACTATCGACAACACTGAAATTTTGCTTTCCGGGGGACCGTTATTGAGGAACGTAATCCTACGTTAAATACAATATAAGTCAAAATTTAGGATTCAATTTCATTTACATATTTTTTATGACCATTGGTTGAAAATGTTTCACATTTTGTTTTTCTTCACTACGATGATGACTTTTAACGTATGATTACGTTTCTCCATAACGGTCCTTCAAAAAGTAAAATTTCAGAAGCTAAAACCATCCGTCCATCTGTCCTCGCGAGTTGTAATTTTGGAAGCGTGCCAAACCCAGTCTGCATCGCTTCGACAAACAGTAAACAGTTAAACAGAAAAATGCCAAAATATATATATAATATATATATATATATAATATATATATATATATATATATATATATATATATATATATATATATATATATATATATATATATGTCAAAATTTTGACGCATTTTGGTACTTTCAATTTCTGTTTAATTGTTTACTGCTTGCCCAAGCGATACAGACTAGGTTTGACGCGCTACCAAAATTATAACTCGACGGATTGTTTCAGAGTCTGAAATTTTGCTTTCCGGAGGACCATTATGGAGGAGCGTAATCCTACGTTAAAATCTTATTGGTTAGTAAAAATGATTTGATTTAGTTGGCGCTGATTGCTTGTAAAACTGCAGAAACACCTGATGCTACAGTTTCAGGTGTGGTTTCGACCACTTCTATAATTACAGAATTATAAAAACAAGATTGCAGAATTATCTTGCCAAATTGATCGGTTGTCTCGCAAACCGTTTCGAGGGTTTAATACTGGTCATAATAGATCCAAATCAAGAACTCACTTAGATTTAAGGGGGTCCAGGACACATTTTGAAAATTTTTTTATTTATTGAGTTAAAATTTTGAATTTTTTTCTGATGGTTAACCATATAATTTGTAAACAAAATCACACCATAAAACTTCTCAAAAAGTTTTTAAAAAATTTTAAAATTTAAAATTTTAAATAAAAGTGGAGTAATTTAAAATCGCTATAACTCGAAATATTATTTGTCGAATTTCAAAATTTTTTCATTTAATTAAACAGAAATATATAAATTTTAATTTTGATTCACCATTTTTTAACATATTAATTTTTAAAAAAATTAAAAAATTTTAGATTAAAAATTAGGAAAAAAATTATGTAACTTATTTTTAAAAAATCATATTTTCTAAAGTAAATATTTTTTCAAATTTGCTGAATCAAAATTAAAGTAAAATAGTTGGAAAAGACATGTTACGAGTTTCAATCATTTATCTTTAACGGTTCTTGACTTAAAACAATTTAAAAAGGAGAAATGGGGAAAAAACCCATCATTCAGAAAAACGCACTTACAGGTTTAAGTAACTATTGGCTACTATTAGAAAGTTGAAAAAAAAATAATAATTTCTCTTGTTCTAATTAAGATAGAAACACGATTTAAACGTCATTTTTAAGCGCAAAAGAACACAAAAATTTTTAATGCAATAAAATTTTTTTCGAAAATTCGAACAATTTTGTGTCCTGGACCCCCTTAACTCATTTATGTTGTTACCATGCTCGTTTTGCCGAAAAAGCAAAACAATGTGTCAAACCATGTAATTTTTTGGAAAACTCAAAGACGCATCAGGTTTAGCAGCGACTGATGTAGGGCAACAATTTAGCCGCTTAATTCGTTCAAGATCTCAAGACAGAAGTTCAATTTTTGATAGATAGTGCTGCTGCATGTTCCTTTTTCCCTGTTGATCAAACAAATTGTGTTAAGCGAATTCCAAATTAAGATTTCACCTTATATGCTTCTAATAGTACACCCATTAAAACTTTTGGACATAAACACTGAACATTGCATTTAGAGTTATGACGCATTTAGAGTAAAGTCATTTCCATGATCTTTTATTATTGATGATATTTCTAGACCCATACTGAGAGTATATTTTTTAGAAAGATTTGAATTACTAGTAGATAAAAAAAATCGTCGGTTAATAGATCAAAAAACTTTCCTTAAAGTCAATACTAAGACAGTTCCTGGTCCACCTCTCGGTATACAAACAATTTTCGGCGACTCACTATCATGAATTACTTGCAGAATTTCAAAATTTTCACAAAACCTGCACTGAATCAAATTCCTGGGCTACATCCCACAACACACTGCATAGTCACTTTAGGACCACCTGGAACAACTAAGCGAAGGAGACGCTAGCCAGAAAAATTGAAAGAGCTAAAATCTGAATTTGGAGCATTATTGCACAAGGCAGCATCAGCCGTTCTAAAAGCTCTTCGGCTAGTCCAATTCACATGGTAAAAAGAAGCTACTGTTAAACGTTAGATTTATGTAATAAATATTTTACAGTCTTAAATTAAAAGCTTGAAATCTGCGTGTTCCTACTCTATTATTCGGAGTGTTATACATACAGTGTTATATATATATATATATATATATATATATATATATATATATATATATATATATATACACAACGGGGAAAGCCCCTTTTTTCCAACGCGTTTTGCCAATGATTTTAATGTTAAATTTGATTATTCTTAGGCCCCCCCCCCTTTAAATTTAATTAATGTTTTGACATATATATATATATATATATATATATATATATATATATATATATATATATATATATATATACATATATATATATATATATATATATATATATATGTGTGTGTGTTTGTTTGTTTGTTTTCTGTGTAAAGGGTGTCAAGTCCAAAATCGTAGTTTTGATAAAAACTAGATTGAAAACTTACATGTTTGTGTTTTGTTTCACGTATCCTTAATTTTTATTCAGGAGCAAAAATATTTAGGAGTGGACTTGGTCTTAGCTTTCTGTACCCTGCAGTAGCCCTTGAGTTTTCAAACATGCCTGGTTTGATAACTCATTTTAGCCCATTTTCGACTAAAAATCCCAAATTTTCACTGATGAATAAAAATATTTAGGAGTGGAATTGTACTTAGCTTTCTATACCGTGCTGTAGCCCTTTATTTTTCAAACATGCCGGGTTTGATAACTCATTTTAGCCCATTTTCGACTAAAAATCCCAAATTTTCACTGATGAATAAAAATATTTAGGAGTGTAATTGGAATTAGCTTTCTATACCCTGCAGTAGCCCTTAATTTTTCAAACATGCCGGGTTTGATAACTCATTTTAGCCCATTTTCGACTAAAAATCCCAAATTTTCACTGATGAATAAAAATATTTAGGAGTGTAATTGGAATTAGCTTTCTATACCCTGCAGTAGCCCTTAATTTTTCAAACATGCCTGGTTTGATAACTCATTTTAGACCATTTTTGACTTAACACCCTTTACACAGCAAACACAGATATTAAATAGGGGGAAATATTATGCAGTAAAAATTGTAAAATCCTAGATATGCCAAATTTCCTTTAAGGAAGTAAAATTTAACTTTTAATTCAAGTCAAAATGGTGAGTAAATTGCATTTTTTTAAAAATTGTTCCTTTACTTACACTACAGTCGACCGAGTTTGGAATTTTAAAGCAACTACACAAATAATGTTCTTTTCATTTTCTTTTTATACAGCTCCATCGTACTCTTCGTTAATTTTATATTAGATTAAAAAAATTTAAAAAAGAATTACCTACAAGGATACTGTAATTTAATAGCATGCCGTATTTCTTCTGTGAATTTACATTTTGACTCTAATGCATATATAATACGTGTTTCGTAATTCAATGTTCGCCAGAAAACATCACATTTTACTAATTTTGGCGTATTTTTTCCGGTGTTTCAGAGAAACGCATGTTTTATTCAGTAATGAATAATCATTTTCTCTACAATTTCTCTGAAATGCCGTAATAATTCTGATCTCTTGAAATTCCTGCTGGTTAAATCTTCTGACTCGAAAGGAAAATATCTCAAAATGTGCATTTACCTTTTTTTTAAATTTACGGTGCATTCATCATAATTTTAACAGCTTCTGTAATCAAAATGAGATGGAAAATGTTTTAATAAATTTGTTTACATCTTCTATCATTTTACAATGACATGAAAAAAATTCATATTTTCGACAGAACAGTAGTTTAAATATATAAAACAGTTCCATGACTGACTGACTGGCAGATAACGCACAGACCAAACTGTTGGACCTAAAGGGCTGAAAATTCGCATGGCGATTCTTCTTATAGTGTAGAGGTGCACAAAAAAAGATTTTTGAAAGATTCTTCTTAGATTTTTTACATTAAATTTTTAGGCTGTTTTTGTAACATTCTTTAAAGTTTTCATTTAAAATAATAATAATTTGAGGGTTATAAAATTTATATCACGAGAAAGATCCTAAAAATTCCTTTAAAATGAAATATTTTTCGAATCTTTACCTCTATTTTCTGATTTTTGGTGAATTTTTAAAAATTAATATTTAGAATCCAATTTATTAAATGCTGATCACGAGATTTATTTTTTTTTGTGATACTTTATATTAATTTTGCGTCACTTGCATAACAACAGAATTAATTGACAAAAAATATTTAAAATATAGTAAAAGATAAAATTCAACCGCTAGACTAATTGACTAATTGAGATGGAAGTTTTCTAAGAATTTAATTCAAATAAATTAAGAATTTAAATCTCTAAAATGACATTTTATTATTTTTTCATTGTAATTATCATAAAATGTACTACGTAGCGAAGCACGGGTATTCAGCTAGTCTATATATATAAAACAGATCCGTAACTGACTGACTCACTGACATACAACGCAAAGACCAAACCGCTGGACCTAAAGGGCTGAAATTTTGCATGGCGATTCTTCTTATAGGGTAGGAGTGCACTAAGAAAGATTTAAAAAAAATTCTTCTTGGATGTTTTAAAATTAAATTTCTAAGCTGTTTTTGTAACTTCTTTTTGAAGTTTGCATTTAAAATAATAATTTGAGGGTTATAAAATTTATATCACGAGAAAGATCCTAAAAATTCTTTTAAAATGAAATCTTTTTCGAATCTTTACCTCTATTTTCTGATTTTTAGTGAATTTTTAAAGATTACTTTTTAGAATTTAATTTATTAGATGCTGATCACGTGATTTCTTTTTCTGGTACTTTAAATAAATTTATCGTCACGTGCATAACAACTAAATAGACAAAAAAAATATTTTTTTTCTTGCTAATGCGGCAGACGATTGGACATTATCCAAAAAAATATTGAAATACAGTAAAAGATATTATGTTCCCCAAACTGTACTATATTAACTGTACTATATTCTTTAGTATGTCCTATTACATTTAATTTGAATATTTTCTTCTACATTATTTTATCTATAAAAATATCCCTCACGATTTTTTTTAAATATATTTTTTTGTTTTTTTTACATCAATTGTATACATTGATCATCGTATTTATTATAAATATATATATATATATATATATATATAGGCATTAATTGCATACATTGACCGTTGTATTTAATTTGAATGTACTCCGTAGCGAAGTGCGGGTTTTCAGCTAGTTCTTTATATAAAAAGTAAACAACAAAAATAAATGTATTGTAAAGCTGAAATACTTGTTAAAATATTTGTTATTCTTTTTAAATATAGTCGCCACTTTTTATAACGACTGCACGTTACATCTACCGATGCAAAACGTCTCAAATGGAATCCCCTTTAATATGTATTTTTAGCTCCCATATAACGACCTTGCAGTTCATTTAATCCCAATACAGCGTCCTCAATCCTGCGATGCGATCTTTAACTGATATGGAAAATTATGTTTTAAAAATATCTGAAATGCACAAATGACAAACAATGATTTCTGGTTGTTTTTCTAGGAAATAAATATATGTGAGACCCAATTTGTGGGAGGATTTCATTAATTCTTACTTTAATTTTTTTTTTTAGAAATTAGGGTGCTCTTAATTTGTATGCACTTAAATAATTTACAATGCTTAAATCATTTCCAATGCTTATTTGACAACACAGTAAACAATAGTATTACACTGTAACTGCACACTAATATGAAATTTATTTTAAAATCGTAATTATCACGAAAGTAATGAGAGTTTAATGTATTTATTTTATCGAGTTTCACTATAGCGACTACTCTTTATAACGAACTTTTTCTATGGGATGCGGGGGAGGGAGGGGGGTCATTATGACGAGAGCCGATTGTAATAATTGTTTTTTGTTTAATGTACCGAAAAACCTTTTCACAAAAAATGATCACGAAACAGATAACGGAAAATAATCGTTTATAGATTAAAAGTTTCATTAAATAAACTGCTAGACCCCCCCCCCCCAAAAAAAAAAACTAACTGAACCAACAAAATAAACTTAACTTGGTTCCAAAGACTATAAATAAATTACGTACGAAGAAACCCCTTTTTGTAATGGAAATAAATTTATCAACTTGTTAGTCTAAAAAAGCACTGATGTTTCAGTTAAAATTACGAATAGAATAGCTGAGGCAAAAAGAACTTCCTATTGTACTTCACCCTTTCTAAGATTTACTTTAACTCGCTGGAAAGTGAAATTCAGGTATAAATTTATCTTCAAACACGTACAAATGCACGGGTGGGAAACTTTGGAATTAGTCAATACAGATCGAAATCAATTGCCCGTATGATAGTGAAAGGTAACGAAAAAAGTTTTTGGCCCAGTCACTGAAAATTAAATGTGTAGAACCAGAAATAATAATAAAAAAATTAAATATGCTGAAGTTAATAATAGTAACGAAATTAAAGTTAGAAGATTAAAATTACTGCGTCCCATTCAACAGTTGTAATATAGCAGTACTTCGAGAAAAACAATTTTCATTTCGTTAACCTGAGAGGTATTGGTCCGAAGGGTATTGACTAAAAAGATGTTGCTTGGACACAATACAGAGAATAGCAAAAGGAAGTTGAAGATAAATGCCAGAAACCTTCAGAATGGAGGACTGTCTTAAGGCCGACTAAAGTGATTATAATGCCAAGATGTAGCATTAAAGATGCTCAAAACTGCAATGATATTATACCTACTACTTAACCTTAAAAAAGAAATCTGCTTTCAAATTATATATACGTATTATTACATTATACATTCATTTCAGTTTCAAAATGTTATCAGATGATTCATAAAAGACATTGGATTCGAATTCCTATTTTTAAGTTAAACTAATATGAGTTGAAAAAAAACTACGCTGTGTACCGAAACATTTAGAAGAGCATCATCAGTATCTGATAAAAGCCCAAAAAAGGAAATTATACAGAGTCTGTTCGCACATTTTTTAGACGATTTTGGTAAGTGGTAATAAAAACTCGTTTGCTGCAAAAGAAATAATTGCAATTGTACTATGTTTTAAAAAGTCTAAATTATCATCTGCGGCTTGAAAGTTTTGTTTTTATTCAAAATAGCGTTTTTAACAAAGCAGTGGTTCAAAGGCTACATTTCTGCTCTTTCCGAAGAGAAATATGAATACTCCGTTATCCAAAAACGATGTGAGAGTCATGGTTTTGTGATATCTAAAGCGTCGATAGGTAATATTGTCAACAAGAAAGGAAAAAAATGTCAAATTGGAGCCTCAAGTGGGACAAAAATTCCAAACAAGTATCCAAGGAAAAAACGGACATCTTCGACTATTGCAAAGGTACGTTGTTTAATGTTAAAAGAAAATCCCCCTAGTCAAAGGACAGTTGAAAAATCATTAAAATGCTCGGTGTCCACTGTAAACAAAATGATAAACGTTGATTTAAATCTTAAGAAAGCGAAAAAACGCAATGTGCATCGTCTTCTTCCAAATCATATCGCTGAACGCAGGACACGCTGCAGAATTCTATATGAGAAACACTTATCCAAAGAAAAATGGAAAACAATTGTCACAATAGATGAATCATGGGTGTATTTAAATGATTGCAACAAAAAAAGAGCCATTTATTATCATAAAAGGGTTGAAAAAAATTCAAGTACATGGTTCAAAGAATCGAAAGAAAGTTTTTCTAAGGTTTTCATGATTGTTGCTGGTTTTTCTTATAATGGCCAGTTAAAAATAAAGAGAGTGGAAAAAAATGTCAAGATTAATTCCAAATACTATCAGAAACATATTTTATCGCCAATTTTTCTGAATGAAATACCATTGCTTTACCCACAGTGCCATCAATCTGTGAGACTCCATCAGGACAAAGCTAGCAGTCACACATCAAAATCCACTGTAAATTTCCTAAAAGAAATGGAACAAAAAACTGGTATCAAGTCCATACCCTTCACTGATATCCCTACTAAATCTCCCGATGTATCACCTATGGATTTTTGTGCTTTCGGACTTTTAAAATCTACATTATCCAAACGTCGTCCCAAAACCCTTAGAGGACTCTGGAAAGCTGTTCAGGAGGAATAGGATAGAATACCTCTTCTGACACTTCAAAAGGCATTATTATCCTGGAAATTGCGATGTCGAAAGATAGTTCAGAATAAGGGATGTCAAATAGAACATTTAAAACACAAGAATTTTATGTAATTTAGTTTTGTGAATACAATATACATCGTTTAAAAAATGTGTGAACAGCCTCTGTATTTGAAGCCATCGATGATTTTTTAAGGGATCACAAACAGTGACAAAAACAATCTAATGGTATAGCATTTTAAGCTGTACATTTTTTAGACTATTAATTAGGTAAAAGCCTAAAACAGAAAATTATAATTTACCTCATTGATGGTTTTCTTCTTATAAAAGGAAATTATATTTTTTAATCATTGGTTATTTTTTTAAAATTCATACTAAACTGCGGCAAAAGTAATCCAATTTTACAACGTAAAATCTTAGGTAAAAATTCAAAAAAGGAAACTATAATTAAAGTCATTGATGATTTTTTAAAAATATTTTATGCAACAAAGTGAACAAAATATTTTTCAACAATATATTTTTCAACATAAAAATTTTAGGTAAAAATCTCCAAAAGGTATTTCTCAAAAAAAAAATTATAAATCATCGACAATTTTTTGAAATTAATATCAAAAAAAGAAGTTATATTCGGATACATTGGGAATTTTTTTAAATTGATACCAAACTGTCAGAAAAAGCAATCAAAGTGTATTACGTAAAATATCAGGTACAGACAGTAAAAAAGGAATAGAGTTTTAAAACGTTAATAATCTATTGAATTTATCCAGACTGTTACTCGAACTACTTTTTCAACAATTTGTCCCTAATAAAAGGTTTAACATAAACCACAAGCAAAAACAGAAAGTTGCAAGTCTTTGTCTAATTTCCGCCATATATCAATATAATATCTACAGAATAAAATGCCCTCTAGCTTACTTCATTGTAAAACTTAATAAAAAAATGCCTTCATAATTCAAACAATTTGGTGCCGAAAGGAATGTTTGCGTAAAATAGTCCGGGGGCAACTCTTTATATTTATTCTAAATTCTATTACCTTGTTCCCTAAAGCTTTCACTTACATTTTACTACCGTCTCTAAATTATTCCGCATGAAGTTCTAGAAAAGTAGGAGAAGATAATTAGGTACTATATCCAGGTAAAAGCGGTTTTACTTAACAATACTTACTACAAAACTTTTATTCCTCTGAATAAAAACTAAGGGTATATTACTGTTTCAGAAAAAATTTCCTATCTACCAACTTTCTAAAAAGAGTAATGAAGTTCTATGATTTGTAAGTAGCATCTAAAAAGCAAAGAGTGTATAAATTATTTATCTAAAAAGTAGGAATTTGCGTTTGAATAAAATGTAAAAAGAATGATTTCTCCAACTCTTTCAACCTACTATGGCAAAAAAATTTTGCAACTAGGGTAAAATTGGGAAGCGATTTTTTTCTTCTTTTTTATGCATACGGGTGGTGGGAAATGGCATATGGGATTTTGACCAACATAAATAGTTCATGTTATTTCAAATATTGTAAATATTCTGATAATTACTAAACTATACTAAATATAATTTGATATTTAGTTTTTAAAATATACTAAATATCAAAGAAGCTTTTACTGTTTAACAAGGCTTATAAAATATGCTTTCTGCACAGATATTCTGTAGAAACATAGCAAGAAAAAATTCTTTTTTTCCACTTAAGGCAGCAGGCGTCATATTAGAGACGTTTTGCATAGTTTTTAAGACGTTGATGCAGAAGTGTTCTCTATACTTTTAATGACCATTATAGTTTATGATAAGACAATTTCTGCTCAAAGAAAGCCCTGAAAAAATGTAATAGATGTCAGATAAAAATGCATTTCCACAAAAGTGAAATACAGTGCTTAGTATTTTTCAATTAAATTTCTATTACATATTTCAAACTTGTTTATTGCGAGTAAAGGTACATTTTGCTTAGAACGACTATTCGGATGATCGCAGAGCAATAGTAGCGCAGCGATCATCGTGGAGTAATGCTTAGTATTGTTTTGCATTGTTTCGTTTTGCTTCAAACGATCATCGCTAGAGTCGATATTGGCCCGTCGATTGGCCCGCGATTATAGCTTTGCAATCCTCCAATTAGTCCAAGAAAAACGTACCTTAAGCAATAAAATAATTATTTTTATCTGAAATATATAATTGCATAATTTATGGTTTATTACCACAGATCAAATGATCCTACATTTCTGAAAATAGTTCCAGAGTGACAAGAATTTCTGAGAAACATATGCTTTTTTTGTTCCCTTATCCTATATTACTGAAACTACAAGTAGCAACCTACGCCTACCAATGATATTGGAGAGAACTGGAGGTTCGAGTACGAAAACACGACATTCACACGAAAAGCGAACTAAAAACAATTATGATGGAAGAACATTGATGCAGAAATTACAAAAGAACTAAAGCAATCTATTCCCAGACATTTAAAAGCTGTTGTGGATGCTAAAGGATATCCTACTAAATATTAATTAGAATATTTACTAATATGTAGAGATTTTTTACAAGTGTATGATGACTTTTGTGAGATAAAGTTTTTGTTACTTTTTGATTATTGGTTTCTTAAGGGGACACAGTACCCTGTCAAAATTTTTTTTTATTTTAAGTATTTCAATAAACATTGTAATTGTATTGCACTTTAGCAGTCATTTTAAAACACATTCTGAAAGGTAAAATTTATTTTAATAGTAAATTTAATTAAAATTTGAATTTTTTAATTTTTTTTTTCAATTTTTAAAAATCCTTATAACTTTTTCAAATATTAATATTTTTGCTCCAATTTTTTATAGGTAATGTATTTATGTCTACTATATAAAAATTGGCATGGGTTTTTTAGATACTTTTAAAATTACATTTTATATAAATTTTTTTCTATCATTTGCAGTGAAAAACGATGAAAACTGGCACTTTGTTGTATATTTTTGAATATAAAAAGAGAAATAAGCATGTTATTGCATAATTCCATGCGAATTTTTATGCTATATATAATAGAAAACCTGTATAAAAAGTTTAATACTTGTGTCTTAAATACAAAAAAAGTTTTAGCACTTTTACTGCATGAATGTCAAGAAAAAACAAACATGGAGAAAAAGCCATTTAAAGTTTTCATTTCTTAAAAAAAGTCCCTTGAAATGAAATGATATACAAATTTTGTGGGTATTTATAATAGTCAATTAATATAATATATATATAAAACATTTTATCCATCCAACTTCAATATAAAATATTTTATGCAATTTTAAAAACATGTCAGTGAACTGTAGAAAATAGAGTCGACAACAACTGCTCTTGGTTTAAATTTTTTTCAAATTCAACAAATAAATCTTAATGTTAATTCCATGTGAAGTTTCATTAAGCGTATAATAAAGAATATGTATAAAAACTTTTATATCTCTATCTGAATTATTAAAAAAATTATAACGTTCTCAATATATGACAGTTAAGAAAAGATACCATTAAGAAAAAATAAATCATGCTACTTGAGAAAGTCATACCTGAAATTTGTATAAAATTAATGTGGAACTAGATTTGATGTACAAAGTAATGCATATGTAAAGCATTTCAACCATGTTTTAACATAAAAAATTTCCTTTAGGGTTGTAAAAGTATGAAAATTTTAAAAAAAATAAGAAAAATCGATGTAATTTTTATTCATGAAACATACCATTTACTACCACATTTTCTGAGAAAATTTTAAAAACATACTTATTTTACTAAATTAAAATCCCCAGGTTTATAGGTAACAAATATAACGAATAGAAATATAGCGTAAAGTTCAAGCAAAAGCTTAAAAATATACACTTCAGGAAGAAAAAAAAAGCTGATTACAATTTTTGAACCGAAAATAAATAGCTACGTGCAGAACTACCATTACCATGTGTAAAAAATCCAAACAGTTACTTTTAACGGTTACTTCTTTCGCTCTGGTGAACAAAAAAAATAATTAATTATTAATTTGAGTTTTTAGGCTAGTGGAAAAAAATGCCACGCCCACTTTAAATGGTCACTTGTCCCTTTAATTTTCTCACAACCTTATAAAAATCTAAATAACTTTTAAAGTATTCAAGATACAGCTTTGAAATTTGGTGATCATATATAGAAAGGTGGGGACAATAATTTGAGTCAATAAAAAAAAATCGATATTTTGACGATTTTTAGGGTACTGTGTCCCCTTAAAAATAAAGTTTTACTATGTTTTTAAAATCCTTCATGTAGTTTTGTTAAGAATAGATTATAGATCTTATTAATAAATACCCATTCTGAAATATTCATTTTAATTAATGGATAGACCCCTATTTCATTGAAAATCGTAAGTGTACGAACACTTTTGGGAGCCACTGTATGTCCTAGAACTTTCTGTTAAATAATTTGAAAATAGATCACTGAAAAATCTAATTTTAATATAAAGGCCGGAACTGGTTTTAAAAAATTATACCAGTAAGGATCGAAAAATTCTTGAATTCTGCGAAAATGACAACCATCAGTGACAGATGCCTTCTTTTATTGGGGAAAACTGAAAACTTGTAACAGGATTCCTAGCTGACATGAACATGGATATACAGGGTTTCTCAAAATATTGTTGTCAAACTTAACAGGCTGGTCTGTCATATCATGATAAATAAGATTTACTTAGGAACGTGTGCCCGGAAACGAAAACCTGACGTTGGACCGCATACAGCTCGTATTGTGGAGAACATGCTTGAAGCTGAAACAATACAGCTTATGGAATGGCCAGCGTGCTCTCCTGACCCGAATCCAATCGAGCATGTTTGGGACATGCTAAGCGCATTGCTACGAGACCAAGGCCTCCTTTTACTCTCCGAGACTTGGAGATTGCACTTCTTGAGGAGTGGAACAGTATTCCCCAAAGTCTTATCGATAACATCATCGCATCCATGGAAAACAGGTGTGCAGCAGTCTTAGCTGTTCGAGGAGACCACACGCTATATTAAAAATCTTGCATCATTTCTAAACAATACTTTTTTTTATCGTTTACATGTAACCAAATTGTTGCCCTAAATCATCTTTTCGTGTTTTTTCCATATTTTCAAAGAATTAAAGCTTAATTACAAATTTTTTACGTCTTTTTTTCTGTATTGCGCATTGATACGCGTTTACTATCCATTTTATGCCAATACGTGGCTGTCTCGCACGGTTTTCTTAACTTCTTTGCTTGCTCCCCTAATTATTTTGAGCAGTGTATATATATATAAATATATATATATATATATATATATATATATATATATATATATATATATATATATATATATATATATATATATATATATTGGCATTAATTGCATACATTGACCGTTGTTTTTACTTTGAATGTACTCCGTAGCGAAGTGCGGGTTTTCAGCTAGTAGTAAGATAAAACAGTTCCATAACTGACTGACTCACTGACTGACTCACTGACTGACATACAACGCAGGGACCAAAACGCTGGACCTAAAGGGCTGAAATTTTGCATGGTGATTCTTCTTATTGTGTAGGGGTGCACTAAGAAATATTTTTGAAAAATTCTTCTTAGATTTTTTAAAATCTAATTTTTAAGGTGTTTTAGTAACTTTTTTTAAGTTTGCATTTAAAATAATAATTTGAGGGTTATAAAATTTATATCACGAGAAATATCGTAAAAATTTCTTTAAAATGAAATCTTTTTCGAATCTTTAACTCTATTTTGTGAATTTTGGCGAATTTTTAAAGATTAATTTTTAGAATTTAATTTATTAAATGCTGATCACATGATTTCTTCTGGTACTTTAAATAAATTTATCGTCAGGCATGCATAACAACGAAATAGACAAAAACAAAATTTTCTTGCTAATGCGGCAGACGATTGGACATTATCCAAAAAAAAATATTAAAATACAGTAAAAAGTATGTTCTTCGAACTGTACTATATTAACTGTACCATATTCTTTAGTATGTCCTATTAGATTTAATTTGAATATTTTCTTCTACATTATTTTGTCTATAAAAATATCCCTCACGATTTTTTTATAAATATATAATTTTTCTACATCAATTGTATACATTGACCGTCGTATTTATTATAAATATATATATTTATTTTTTAGGCATTAATTGCATACATTAACCATTGTATTTAATTTGAATGTACTCCGTAGCGAAGTGCGGGTTTTCAGCTAGTATATATATATATATATATATATATATATATATATATATATATATATATATATATATATATATATATATATATATATATATATATATATATATATATATATATATATATATATATATATATATATATATATATATATATGTCTGTGTGTGTGTGTGTGTATACATATATATATATATAAGCTCCCTTAATGGCCGTTCTTACAAAGATGATATGAAAAAATGGGCCCCTTAAGCTAAAGGTTTACACTGGACATCTCTCATTACGAAAGAAAGCTCAATATCTAATTTCTACGCTTTATCTTCGTTGGACCCGAGATTGATGTAATCAATTCCGTTTACATTGATGGTCTGCGCTTTCATTGATGGTTATTCATGCCACCTACAAGGGATTTGCAGAAAATAACCATTAGTGAAATCAGTTTATTTACCTTTGTTCTTCATAACGCAGTAAACCGTAGTGTAGTCTTTGACAACCTCTTAATAGTGTAGTCAGTCGTTGACAACGTTTTTATTGTGTAGTCAGCTCCAAATATAACGGTTCAACCATCATATTTAAAGCTATCATACTCGGTGGACTTTAAACGATCAGATCTCTGTTGTTTTATATTATAGCTAAACAATTATTCTGAACAGTCAACACCATATTTTCCCCGACATTTAAGAATAAATTGTACCATTTGTATTAAAATAAAATCAAGGAACCCCTAATATTAAAGGATTTTAGGGCTTTGAAAATAAATTATCAATGCTACTGGAGGAAACAAAATTATTATCGGCATCATAGATGAAAAAAGGAAGAGAAGTCTTTACCTATTTCTCAATCTTTATTTTTCAGCTTTTACGTTCTCATATCTTCAGAAATGCCGGCTGTTTTATTTCTTGTGTTCCCCGTTTCTAGAAAACTATTATATTTCATTTTTTAATTATTTATATGAACTGATTTAATTTTAATCTAATTTTATTAAATCTTTCTCTAAATCTTTGTTTTAATATTTTTATTTCTATTTTTTTTCCGTTCTCGCTTCTGTGTACGTAATTTCCTATTCACTGTCACTTTTTCCCCAATTTTTTCTCCTTTCTTTGTTTCGCTTTCATTTTTTCCATGTTTTTCCCCGTCTTGCTTTAGTATATTCGCTCTCTTTAATACTGTCCTATCTTTACAATATCTCTAGAAGGGTAGTGGCAACGTTTGCTTTGCGTACCATGTGACTTTTCCCTTTATCCCTCTCCCAGAGAACTTAGACTTAAAGAAGAAATAAATTAACTGATTCGAATTATGGATTTATTATTTGTTCTACGTGTCTTCCACTCACCAACGATATTACTGGACATGAATAATACCAGTAATATCGTTGGTGAGTGTAAGACACGTAGAACAAATAATAAATCCATAGTTCGAATCAGTTAATTTATTTCTTCTTTAAGAAAACCACGCTCGAAATCTGTCGCTCGAATCTTAGCACAAATCTCTACGATTTTCATAATATCTCACATAACAATGCTTATAATTTGATAAAACTTGCAGGAAATGTTTTAGATGCTATTTTTATTGAAATGACGCACACTAATTGATGTATAATAAATAGTTTTTTGTTTGGGACTTTTTTATAAGAAAAGGAATGACGAATCGGGGAAAATTTTCATATTGGAAGATCTGTATTACTTTTGCATTTTAAAATTTCTCTTAGATTGTAGGTCATTTTGAAGATAACTGTCATATGTATCATGTGTGAGAAGGAAATTAAAACATTAGGATTTTGTGCAGAGTGATAGGCGTTTAAGCTAAATTTCATTAAAAATTACTTCAAATTGACCAATTTGTGAAAAAATATGGTATTTACAAGTTTTTGTTTATTTTTTATTTTTAAATGTTATTTTACCATAAAACACCAAAAAAACCTTAAAAAACGATTTTTTTTTAAATTGGCTCCGATTGTAGACAGTCACGTTAAGTTTTCAAATTTTTACCGTGGTTTTATGAAAAGCATGGGACGTGGATATTTATCCATTGAAGTAATGAATGTTTCACAGATTTTGAAAACTCATAAACAAACGCTCTTGTAATTGTCTATCAAAAATATCAAAAATATGAAAAACACTCGTATATAAGACTTATTCTCAAGCAGTAGTCTTTGCATGTTTAAGCCTTTCAATAAAAATGAACACATTTTGAAACAACAATTTATTATTTTAAATATTTTTCTATTTGCAATATTTATGAGTAACTAGGAACCAAACAGAAACATTCATAAATTAATTTCAGCAATATTCACTAAACTCTATGACTTTCACTTCGTCATATTCCTCGTAGTAGCATTTTACAGACCCATCAAAAGTGTATGAATGTTTTGTGGATACTTAAGTTCTTATCACACACGATTTAATATTTATGTTCAACAGGATAAACCTTTTTCTGTCATAACATTAACAATGAATAAGAAAATTTCTTCAAAACATGAATAATATGTTGAAATATCCAAAACACATCTATAAAATTCCAAAGTGATCAGGCAATGAAATACACATCATGCAATATATTGGTACTTTTATGCTAAACGGGTGCCAAATAATTTCAATGAAATGCTGTAAGAGTGTAATCGATATGAACGCTTTAAGGGGACAGTAGACTTTCAAAATTGAGAAATTTGCCCAAAAATTCAATTTCTTTTTTGTTTTATTGAATTGTGAAACTACGGACGAGTAGGAATGTGTTGCAAAAATAATTTTTAATTTCTGTGATTACTTTCCTAGTTATAGGCATTTGAATTTGATTTAGATATTATGTGGTTACTAATAGCAATAACTTTAAATGTGTTTTTCTCAAAAAAACAATTTCATGTCATACGAATATTCAAACTGCTCCAACTGCATTTCTAATTATCGTATTGCTTTGAAATTTAAGTTTTATATACTTAACTGTATATCAAATAAATCTTACGGAAAATAATTATGCTTCGTAGCTTAGAATTTCTAAATTTTGTACTTGAAAAGATGATTTATAGGTATTTTTCGTAATAAAAAGGGTGTTTTCACTATTATTATTTTTTTCTCTTTATATTTTTAATGAATGCTTAAAATAAGCAACAAGTTTCATTGTTAGCTCTATAAGGTATCCTGTAAATAAAAATTGCCATATAATATGAAAAAGAAATGCGCATGGAACATTTTTAATTAGGCCAATTTTTGATATAATTAATAATTCATAATTCATAAATTATTAATATTTCATCTTTAAATTTTAACCACTTTTATATATCTATGGTACTAATCACATATTCAAATTTCAAGCAAATCCATTCAAAACAAAAAAAGTTAGGTTTGAAGGTCCACTGTCCCCTTAAGCATAATAATTTACATGCAATCAAAGATATAATATTGCTAACTATTAGGCTCAGCTTCGAGTCAATCGGACCAATTTCTATCCACATCGGGTAAATCTACTTTAATCTTGTTCAGTTCGGACAACAACCCATTCCAATATATACCTAATACCACTTTGTAGGTTTCATGCAGAGAAACATCTACCGTCTAATTTAAAAAAATCTATTGTTTGTTTATATATATTGTGTACCGCAGATAATTTTCCTGTGAAATTACTTTTCACTGCAGGATTGAATTATTTTTTAAACAAAAAATAAAATTGATATTTTTACTAAATATTTTAACCCACTAAAACAATGGGTTTTGTAACAATTTAATTTTTGTAAATTTTAAAATTAATCTACTCATTTTGTTTATAGACTTTTAGGACGTCAAAATCATATCTACGTATGTTGCAGTAAAATATGAGCTTATGGATTTGGACTATTGATTCAAACGTACTTGTTAAATATGCAATTTCAACAGTTTCTATCCTACCGCAGAAATAGAAAGTGTATGAAAGAATTTAGATTTTGCAGATTTTGACGTTGCACAGAATCATCCCACAAGGCAAAAGCGTTATTTTGTACAAATTCATTTAAAATAAGTTCCTTTGGATATACATGAGTATGCTACAACCCAAAACAATTGTCTTTTTAATCTTACCACAATGCACTGTTAACACATTTTAGCCCGGTAAATGTCACAGTGATGCAGTTAGATAACAAAGCCACCATATTTTGCAAGGGTGTACAATTGTAAAAGGAATGTAACTTCGTTTATATGGCACACAATTAACATACAAGTAGCAAAATATTTTTTAAACATAAACGCAATAGAAAAATTGTTATAAATATATCATCTTGAAGAATTTCATGAGATTAAAGACAGAATATAAGTATTTAAAAGTAAATAAGAGTTCATTTCCATGCATATAGTATGAGACAAGAAAGGTAAGACAACATAATATAATGAATCAAGTATGAAATTAATCATGGAGTACCCATATATTATTTAGATCGTGATAAAAAAAGTTCCCAAATTGTATGAAATCATATTTGTGAGGAAATAAAAATTCTTTATGGGAAAACCTCACCTTTGTGACACAGGGTAACAAGTTAAAGAGTTCATTTTCAAGCAAAACCATTTGATATCTCATTCTATGAAATTTTCAAAACTGCAAGAATACGAAAAAAAAGGATATTTGATAAGAAATTTTAACGTTTCCAGATACAAAATACATAGTCAAAGCGACCTTCTGATTCACATTAAGCATTAAGCAACGTCTTATGTCGTACCCCTGTCAATATACGTCTATATATTAGTCATGACATATATATATATATATATATATATATATATATATATATATATATATATATATATATATATATATATATATATATATATATATATATATATATATATATATATATATATATGCCGGATCTTTCCCCTTTACATTAAATAACATAATTCAGAATACATTAAAATTTATTCTCAGTCAACAAACATTACCAAGCATTTTTAGTAAAATCCATATAATGAATATAACCCATTAAAAATAATTTAAATTCATAACAGTAAATATCATTTTATTAAGTAGCATAACACCATTTTACGCTTAATTATCATTTATGTAATTCATCTGTGCAAATGTTTAGCATATTGAATTCAAGGTGATAGTCATAGTCGGCTTTATTGTTTTACTCTTAAAGGCTATTACTTAATGGTGTGAAAGAACCAAGGTTTCTCAGCATATCAGATAACAAACGACGCTTCTACTGATAATGCTTTCTATATGTCGCTCATTTAATCTTCCCTAAAAAAGTCATTTTTTCAGAGCAAGGGGAAAAACTCAAAGGTGAGATAACCCTACAACATACAAAACATTCTTTACAGACATTTATGTACCTGTCACTTAAAATATCACGTGACTTTTTCCTTTCATTATAAATAATCTTTTCATTTCACACAAAATAATACTTACATCACAAAATATAATTTATAAAGTTACTCTAAATTTTTAGGCAAAATATATAGTCATTTTTTATCATTTTCAATTGGTATAAGAACCATTTTGCTTTAGTTTAATTAATTGTATTATAAACACTTTCTGTTCCACTAATTATCCCTCTAATAATCTGAAGATAATCTCAAAATCTCTTTGTCTTTTGATTCGTAAATTTTCGTTCCGTTAACAATAAACCTAAATTTAGTTCTTTGGCTTATTTAATTTTAGTTGACATAACTTCTGTGAAAATTTGTTTTCACTTGTCAGTGTCTGAGACTTAATATAAAAAAATCTAAAGAAATCCTCAACGTTTCTTAAATAAGCTTCAATTACGACCACAAAATCTTTCTCACAACTCTACCTAAAACGCTACATAATTTACATATTTACAAGTGTGCGTCTAGATACAGACAAATTTCTTAAACTTCGTGAATGAATTTTTATACCACAAATTTATACTGAATATAGACAAGGTGGAGCTCACTAACAACGAAAGTTCATGAACTACGATCGAGAAATTTTATCACTATAATTCCAAATTAAATATTAGTTCCTCTTACTAAAGTGTTCTTCGCTGTTATCTTTGAAAATAAGGAAATGGCCAAATTCACTATCTCAGTATTTTAGTTCACAAATATGTATGTTTGTTACAACGGAGGTCAGTATAAATAGATTTAAAATTAGCATTTTATTTGATGGTCATTGTTAATTGGTCTTATATAATTCTTCATTGTTGTCTTTGAAAATTAGAAAACTGTCATAATCACTTTCTCAATACGGTAGTTGATAGAGAATTAATACTTATGCAAAGGAAGTCAGTGCAGGCAAATTTTAAATTCGCATTTTATTTTTTGGTCTCTTTTAACATTCTAACTAAACTGTTCTTAATTGTTATCTTGGAGAACTAGGAAACGGTCATAATCACTTTTTGAGTAATGCAACTGATAAAGAAGTATGTGTATTGCGAAGGAAGTCAGTGTAGGCAAATTTTAAATTCGCATTTTATTTTATAGTCTCTTTAAATCATTCTTACTAAATTGTTCTTCGTTGTTATCATGGGAAATTTGAAAACGGTCATAATCACTTTTTGAGTACTGCAATTAACAAAATATGTTTGTTTATTACAAAAACAAGTATGTTTATTACAAAATAAATCAGTGTAGGAAAATTTTAAATTTGCATCTTAATTTACTGTCTTTAATTTTATTTATTATTTCTAATTAGAATATTTATGACTTTATCCATCAATTTATGAAGTTAATGTGTTTAAATTCTATTTTAACACGTTAGTTTCTACAGTCGTTACCTTGAGATCATAAAGACCATCAGATGCGTATTTCAACGGACACTGGGAAAAGAAAATTTCTTCGGTCAAATATTTCATTTATTTTAGAGTGAATGAAATAAAGCAATCTCATAATCTACATTTTTATGGTCTTTGTTTGTCTTATTCGCGAAGGTAGTAATGCTTTTTATTACCTAATTAAATAAAAACTGTAATGAAATTCATAAAATTGTGAGGAATAATATATAAAATTATAAAATTTTATAAAGAAGCTTATAAAATTTTCACAGCTTAAAATATTCTAATATACAGTGTTGTTATAAACAAGCATTGATATATATATTTTGGAAATTTAAGAATAGACACTATTTATTATGAATCATTTTAATTATGCTAAAATTTATAATATATTTTATAGCAGATCATTTTTATCAATAGATTAAGTTTCGAAATTTCAAATTTACTGTATTGTCTAACAAAATCTTTCTGTTTGAAATTTTATTAGAGCTATAATTGATATCTTAGAAAGTATTGAATTAAATTCAAATTATTAAAAGTTTATTTCAATGGTATTTTTTCAGTGCTGTAAATATGCTTTAAAAAAAATTTCTTTATCATAAAAAAACTGAGCTCTTTAATTTATTCTTTAAATTAATTCAGCAATTTATTTTTACTGTAGAGGCTCTGTGGTTAAATTCATATTCATGTAATTTATGGGTTGCGATACATTTTCTCTGCAGTTCTGACAGTTTTTTAGTAGAATTGTGATATCTATATGATTTATTCTAAAATTGTAAATTATCTAAGTATATAATTAAACTTTTTAACATATATTTTAAGCACGCAGATTTTAAGCACGCAGGGCAGCGCAGATTGATCCTTCTCTCTGGTTAAACGCAAAGAAATTTAGTTTAATTTTTCATCATTCAAATAATTTTTGCAAAAATTGAAAACATTCTTAAATTTAAGTGTTTGAATGAAAAAATAGTTATTTTTTTAAATATATTAACTGAAATTCTGATCAAAAGATATTTGAAAATTTCTGAAGGATTTGGTAAAAGAGACAAATGGATATAATGCAAAGCCCAAAAAGATGAGGGAAATTTGAAAGGCATAAACTTTTAGTTCAGAATCATTGTTTAATCAGAAAAGTAAAAACCGTGAAAGGCATAAAAATCTTCAAACGATACGGAAAAAACGAAAAAAACAAGAAATACTGTCTGATCCAGTCGTAGTATAAACAAGGTGGAAAATAAAATACATTAAAACAAGTATGTATAGGTGGTATTCAACTCTTAAATAACAGATATTTTTTGAATAATAAAAACGATGTGACAAACAGTTCAGTCCAATTCTGTATTAATATTTATCTTTTACTTAGAAATACTTTAGAGTTACTTACTCCACTTTATCACAAAATTTGAAACTTTATGCTACAAAAATAATTTCTACTCATTTGTAAAATATTTCTGCTTCAACTTTTGGGCTAATTAAGATATTTTACTTTATTTCCTCTTATATGATACGTACTTAAAATGAAGTTTCTGAGAGTAGCCTTACATAAAATGATAAAAATTGATGCTATTTTGGAATATGGACTATGTTTTTATTTAGGTGCACAATCAGGTTTTTATTAACATCCTGGATTTCCTATTCTTTGTATAAAAATTTCCTACGATCTTACAATAAATTAGTACCGTCTCATTTTGTCGATAGTTTATAGAGAATTCACTTATAGCTTTAAAATATCATTTACCAGTACTACAGTCATTTGACGGTTCAGCACGACATCAAGAAACTTTCGCTGCTTAGGAAGCTCCGACAAGGTGGAATATCATCACATCAAGATATGTTTTAAAGAACAGTGATGGAAAAAAATAGTGGCACACGACCTCCTTAAAGTATCACATTGATAGTTGAAAACAGCTAAGCGTCGAAATATTGTCTTCTAATTCTTTTACTGATTAACATGCTGAGCAAGGTCGAGCCGGAACACAAGTGGTGGACAGATTAAAAGCTTCGTCTCCATACAACTGTAACTGAATTTCAAGTTTTAATCGTTTTTAAAGTTGAACAAGCTCGTTGTGTAAGTTAACAAAATAATATGCGGTCTAAAATGTACTTAGATTTTGATTTTAAAACATTCTCTTAAGCTCCTATGATACCTTAATTATCTTTCAAATTAGTTTTCATACATTGTTGAAATGCAAAATAGTAAAAAGAATTTCAAAACACCTTTCAAATTAGTCTTTGAAAAAGACCAAATGAGATAATACATATTTAATTCAGAAATAAAACAAAAGATTGTTGTAAAAACTACACAATAATTTAATTGATCAATTATTATGTTTTAAAGTGTTTAAATAAAGCCTAGAAAAAAATAGACTTCTTTCTGGACTAATTTTAAGCTCCTTAATTCTTATCCATTACACAATATTAAAAATTATGAACAACCTTTTGAAAAGGTAAAATGTGTTAAGAAAAATACTTTCTAACGTTTACATCGTAATTTCAGTTTAGGATATTAATCATCGGTTAACTTAATTAGTTTCAATACTTTTAATGATTTACCTAATTTTTTATTTAATTACCACGTTTGTAAATGTAAGAAAAGCTCTCAAAAACTCTAAAATTATATTGGAAACAATATATGATATTTGAAATGCATCGTAGTCTTTTTCTGATGCATTGATACACCTAGAATACAAAAACAGCTATTTCTTTATTAATTTTCAGTTCTAACCCTCTCAAATATCCACCTTTTTTCCTCAGAATAAGAATTCGTTAATTAAACTTATTATTGCTCTTAGTATGTATCACAATTTTGATTGTTTCACGTAGCTCCACCTCGATCAGCAACATCGTTATAGTCAAGAAAAGCTTAACACATTTCAGACAATCATTTATTACCTAAACTCTCTTTCAGTCCTAAGTTAAATTAGAATCCTTTGCTCTAAGTAGGTCAAACAAAGAACATGAGCCATAAAGTGCTTATGTATTGACGTAAACTCTCTGTAGCACAACATTTCTCTATTTAATACATTATTTATATTCCACCACATTGCTCAAGTTCTTAGTTTAGACACGATATGTTTAACACTTTTAAAGTCGTTAAAATTAGTTTCAGTCCTGGTCCTCATCTGAGCTGTTAATCATCCGCTCCATGTCAGACGAACGGTATCCTCTGACTTTCTTTGGTTTCCTCTGAGCAGCTTGCTGATTTCTTGCATGTTGACCTTGTCCATTATTCCCATTGCTTTGTTTGGCAGCTGGATTGGTAATACCCATCACAGGCGCTTGTCGGAAAGGGTTGGTATCAGGCACCTGTTGTCCTGTCGATCCTGAGTCTCCCTGAAATAACTGCGGTTGCTGCTCCTGTTGAGGCTGGAACAACTCTGGTTCTAAATTCCCGGAATCTGCAGCTGTTGTATCCAGACTTACAGCATTTCCGTTGTTCATAACAAATGTCTTGTACTGTGCTGCTGGCATCTCATCCAAAACTATGTTTTCCTCATTCTCAAAGGTGTCGTAATCATATACGTGCCTCAGCATATACAGAGCTGGAGCATAAGCAAGATTCGTTATAGCAATAATCATATTGAGACCGGTAAATCCAATTGTATCAACAATGCTTCCCGCAATGATAGGACCAATAGCATAAGCCAGAGAGTACGATATGTCTGCTATTGCGTAGATAGATCCATAAACTGCAGTGTATCGTGTATCCACTAGGTATCCCAACATTGGTAGTAAAGAAGTATCGACTTGAGCTATCCCAAAGCAAATACCGGATAGAGGTAACATCAGTAACCAATAATTTGTACTGAAAGGAACGAAGAAGCTACTAATTCCTTCCAAAGCTAAACCTGTGCCAGCAATCAGCCACTGGTAATTGGGATATTTTTTGCTCAACTTTACGGTGGTGTAGACTCCAAACACGTGCGGGAAAAACGCTGGAAGCCATATCATTCCCATTTGCCATTCATCAACATTATCCATGGTGTTCTCCATCCAAAGAGTAATTGTGGGCTCTAAGAAAGCGAGAGACACATTTGCCATAACTAAGCAACCAGCGGCAATACATATATATTTATCGATAAAAAGTCTATAAATAGGAGTTCCTTTTGGACGTTCTATTCCTTGTTCTTTCATTGCAACTTTCACGGGTCTCATAACAAATAGGAGAGCAAAACCATCAAACAACGAAACCATGCTTAAAACAATGAAAGGAACTTCCTTCCCGGCGAATTCATAAAGAAGGGCTCCAAACGGTGGTGCTACGAGACTCCCAAAAGATATAAATGCTTGGGCAATACCAATAGCTTTACTACGAGCTTCATCTTCGGTAAATCTGTCAGCTATCATGGCCAATCCTCCCGTATCGGCAAATGCTGATCCAACACCTTGAAGACTTCTTGCAAAAAATAGTATGCCGTAGCTCTGGCCGCAAGCAAACATGGCCGTCGAGACGAACATGATCGTCAGTCCAATCATCATGGGAGTATCGTATCCTATTCTATCTATTATAGCACCAGAGAATGGATTTATGAACAGCTGGACTATTGCTTTAGAAGCAAAGAGCCATCCTACGGCTCTATCCTCACCTTCGTAGACAATCCGATCTTTAGCTCTCCTCCAGAACGAGGCATTGCTTCCCGGTAGGGCAGTACTATTATCCCAGACCATTCCACCTTTTTCTGTGTGAGTGTTCCATGCCCCTATATACCGTAAATAATCCGGAATTATTGGCACAATAACCATGTACAACATGTTATCTAGTAGCAGTGCCACACATACAATCACCAAAACTATCTTCCTCTGGCTCGCTGGTTGCTCTAATTTATCATTGACTCGCCTCCACACTTGGGCGATATCCAAATTTATGACTGGTATTACTGTCATGATTGCTATTAATTTTTTAAAACAAAATGAACTTTTGATGTAGGACGTCAAAATTTATTGAATATCAATTATCTATACAATCTGCATAGTTCCCGATTTTGATCTGTGAATCTTCTAAATTTGTACATTTTGTTCGTTAGTGTCCGTACATTATTCTACACTTCAGATAATCTGTTCCTGGGACGTCTTAAGGTCATTAACTTCTTGACAATTATGATGATTAAGAACACTTTCCACGGAATTAATTTAATTTCGCGGAAAAGTGTGTAAATATAATCAGCTCCTATGCATGACATAAATTGTCCTTCCTGTAAACAAAATTTACGTAAGAAAATTTTATATTTATATATTGAAACGTATATAGGTATTTTTTATCGTTTTCTCTATTCTTATTTTGTTTCACACACGCTAAATAAATATTAACTTAGTAGTATTTGTTCATATTTATGTAATAAATATCAAAAATGATTAATTGATCAGCATTAAACACTCAGATTGCGGACTTGTATAGTATCACATTTTTGCTGGATTAAATGTTCAACTTATCTTCTTCCAGTATTTTCTTCGTCTGTATTGGTGTATCTTCAAATCTATGGGAATTTCTTCGATAATTTGTGATATTATCACTTCTCGAATGACTTTTTATTTCTAATTTGCAACTGTAAATAAAATTATCAACTGTTCAAAAAATAATCACACATTGTGGAAGATCATTTCCCGAGTGTGAACGAGTCCTGTTCTGCAACGTCTCTCCAGAGGGCAATCCAGGCATCGGAAATTTTAGCAGCACCAATATCGAATCAGGACTGACATGAAGACATCAGGATACCGACATCGTTTTCCCTATCCTGCAGCCAGCCGGGACAGCCCCTTTAAATAAAAATAAAACTCCATTAAGTACTTCTGGAATTTTGGATGCTTCACACAACCGCAAATTAAGAACTTAAAAGCTTTTGCATGCAATTTACGGGCATTTGGCCACAGGTTAGGGAAACAGATATCCGTTTTAGACACATTTTTGATCACAAATTCTAGTAAAATACAGAAAAAAATAAACAATACCACAAAACATTTTTTTAAATAATTATTTTATGAAAGATGGTTCGCTAAATTCGAAGATAATAACAGATGAACGTAAAATTTGGGAACATAAAACTATCTTTTTTGAACTCACATTATTCAAGAAATTAAAATTATTTTTCGAATAAAATGCGTTTAAAACTGTAAGAGAATACATTTCAAAGATATGAAAACACATTATTAACATCATACCAATCGTAACGATATTGGTTGCTTTATGAATTGCTTTATGAATATTTTTAGCATGGTTAAGTCATTTTTGTGAGTTTTAATACTGTGCTTAACGAGGATTGAAACATAAGTTCCATATTATAATGGGAAAAAAGATTATAAAAAGTTAGTACAATACGAAAATTGATATTCATAAGTTAATTAAAACTTGAGAATGGCACATTGTAATCCATTAAAACAGATGAACATATGTCATAACATTAATCGTCACAATAGCACTAATATATATATATATATATATATAAATCTTGTACAGGTATAATAAAAGTAAGAAAATTATTAATTGTGCTTTAAACACCAGCTCCATATTACAACATAAGAAAGTATCATAAACAGTTTCTAGAGAAAGTAGTTTATCATTAAAAGTTAATTTAAAACGTAAAACTGAACATTTAAATGCATAAAAAGGCCAAAATATTGCACCATTTTAAACAACATACAAGCTCTATTACTATTTACTTACGTATTTTCGATGTTGCAAGGGAATTTGCTCTTACTGGTTTTAATAATTTTTTTTCCCAGTGAAGCATCAGGATTGTATTATAACGTCAAAAAGTTAAATAAAACAATTATTAAAAAAACCTGATTTTGATATAGATCAGATAATCAGCCCTACAGAGAAACTTTTAGGCAGCCACAACTAAAATATTTAAACGTTATGGAGGATCTACTAGTAATCTTTAACTGATATCAGAAAATTGTCGAAAATAGCAAATTACCAAGCGTCTAAGATATTCAACCTGATTCTAGACGATTTTTAAACTTTTTTTTTGGGGGGGGAGGGGGGGGATTTTTGAATTTTACTACATGTATGAGAAAATAAATCTATCTCTAACTCAAAACATTAATGAAAAAAGTTAAATATAGTTTGTTTAAAAAGCATTAATTACGCATGGGAGGAGAAGGAAATATTTTACAAAAATATTCCCATATAACAACATATTTTAAAAAACTGCTTTTAGACAAACACTTGTATTGCTTCTATTTGAAAGTTTACGTATTATGCACCTAGTGAACAACGATAATGTAACAAAAATTCACCTAATTCTAATAATGGTATAAATGAAATAAAAACTTCCTTGGACAATTACATATGGGAACTGAGATATTTAAAAAACCGAAAATCGTTATTTAACGACGTCAGATAACAAGAAACTATAATCTTAGGGCTACATTGTAACTAATGCTCCTAAGATTTATCGCTGAATCCAGGTGGTGTTTTTATATCCATCCAGAGGGGAAATATGGATGGAATATCCTCAATCAATTAACATCCTCAAACCTTAACAATTTGGTTCGTTGTACTATTTATGCCTGCTCTCGCTTAATATAATACCAGTTTCCGCACAATATACGGTCTTGCTTTCAGTTGGTAATTTCTTGGTGAATTTCTTCAGTATTATAGGAAATTATGATAAATTCTCTAAAGCTACATTTCTAGGGCAGCGTTTATTGGACTCTCTACAAAGAGAGATAGGAACAGAAATATGTAACTGTTCTTTATGGTCTTTCAGTAATATCTCATCACTAGCAGGTCGGAAAAGCACCACTGAGATCGAATATACTTAACAATAAACGTATTGTAGCGTAATTAATGCTATTCAGACTTATCGTTGAATCCAAGTGATATTCTTATACTCATCCAGAGGTGAAATACCGATGGAAATTTTAAAAATTGACATCCTCAATCTTCCAACAGTTTTGTTTGGTGTTTGGTATTTGTTTGGTATATTATACGTTTGGTAGCTATGCTTGTTCTCGCATAATATATTATCCATTTATACACAGTAACTGGTCTTGCATTTGGCTCGTAATTTCTTGACGAATTCCGTCAGCACTAGAGGAAATTACGATACATTTTCTGCAGCTGCATTTCTATGTTCAACGTTTATTGGCTTCTCTACAAAGAGAAATAATAATCTATATATATAAAACAGTTCCGTAACTGACTGACTCACTGACTGACTGACTCCCTGATATACAACACACAGACCAAACCCCTGGACCTAAAGTGCTGAAATTTTGCATGGCGATTCTTCCTATAGTGTAGGGGTGCACTAAGAAAGATTTTTGAAAAATTCTTCTTAGATTTTTTTAAATTAAATTTTTAAGCTGTTTTAGTAACTTTTTTTAAGTTTGCATTTAAAATAATAATTTGAGGGTTATAAAATTTATATCATGAAAAAGATCATAAAAATTCCTTTAAAATGAAATCTTTTTCGAATCTTTACCTCCATTTTCTGATTTTTGGTGAATTTTTAAAGATTAATTTTTAGAATTTAATCTATTAAATACTGATCACGTGATTTCTTTTTCTGGTACTTTAAATGAATTTATCGTCACGTGCATAACAACTAAATAGACAAACAAAAAAAAATTTCTTGCTAATGCGGCAGACGATTGGACATTATCCAAAAAAATATTAAAATACAATAAAAGATATGTTCTTCAAACTGTAATATATTAACTGTACTATATTATTTAGTATGTCCTATTACATTTAATTTGAATATTTTCTTCTACAGTATTTTGTCTATAAAAATATCCCTTACGATTTTTTTATAAATATATATATATATATATATATTTTTTTTTTTACATCAATTGTATACATTGATCGTCGTATTTATTATAAATAATTTTTTTTTTTTTTGCATTAATTGCATACATTGATCGTTGTATTTAATTTGAATGTACTCCGTAGCCAAGTGCGGCTTTTCAGCTATTTCTTTATATTCTTTCAGTAATTTTTCATCTGTAACAGGCCAGAAGACCACCGCTGAGTCGGGTATGTGTTACACTAAACACACTGTAACGTACATTGTAACTGATATTCCTCAAACTTATCGCTAGATCCCAAGCATTGTTTTATACCCATTCAGAGATGAAATATCGACGGAATTGTAAAAAACAAATGACATCCTTAGCCTTTGAACAGTTCTGTTT
The DNA here is from genome assembly GCA_907164885.2 of Dolomedes plantarius. NCBI lineage: Eukaryota > Metazoa > Arthropoda > Arachnida > Araneae > Dolomedidae > Dolomedes > Dolomedes plantarius. Next base: position 31,835,144 of record OU015503.1, on the reverse strand, counting down.
TCAGTATACATGCTCCTGCATAATATGATACCAATTTTAGGACAGTATACGGTCTTGCGTTCAGTTAGTAATTTCTGGACAAATTCCTTCAGCGATAGAGTAAATTACGGTAAGGGCCTGTTCACATAGTATGCGTCGGCGTCAGCGTTAAAGATTCCGTTGGCGCTGATTGGTTAAATGGGTCAATGATTGATATATGATTGGCTAAAAAATTTTACTCTCGCCCTGGCGGATTCAATGTGAATAGGCCCTAAATCCTCTTCAGCTGCATTTCTAGGTGCAACGTTAATTGGCCTCTCTTCAAGGAGAGGTGGGAACAAAGAGAGGTGATTAATCTTTATATTCTTTCAGTAATGTTCCTCTCTAGCAGGCTGGAACGGAACCACTGGGATCAGATATACGTTATACTAGAACGTTTACTAACGTATTGTAACGTACATTTTAACTAATGCTCCTCAGGCTTATTGCGGATCCAAATGGTGTTCTTCTAACCCTCTAGAGGTGAAATATCAATGAAATATAAAACAAAATTGACATCCTCAGCCTTTTCACAGTTTTGTTTTTAGTACACTTGTTCTTGCATAATATAATACCAATTTCAGCCCAGTATACATTCCAGCTTTCAGTTAGTAATGTCTTGACAAATTCCTTCAGCAATAGAGGAAATTGCGATAAATCCTATTCAGCTGTATTTCTATGTGCAACGTTTATTGGCCCCTCTACAAAGAGAGATTAGAACATAGAGAGGTGATTATTCTTTATATTCTTTCAGTAATATTTCATCGCTAGCAGGCATCGCTAGAAGAGCACCACTGGGATCAGATAGGGAAGAACGATCTGAAATTCTTCAGAGCCTGGTAGGGCATTAAAACTGCAAGACGTTCTGGAATCAAGCACGTGCCTGATCGCTGGATTTGGGGGGGGGGGGGGGTTAGAGGGAAATATCTAATGGTGAAGTGCACTCAAACTGATTAAGGGCCACCTGCAGTACGTTCGACCTGCGTACCAGGAACCGTCTCTCTTTTAGTACAAGGGAAACACGGAGAGGAAGGCAGTTATAGTAGGTAATTGAATGTCCGTGCTTAAAAGTTTTTGACGATAGAACTAAACCGTGAATAAAGTTTTCTGTATAAGTAAGCATCGAGATCATTCTTTATAAAGCGAGAATTTTTATGAATTTTGAGTTCCTCAAAACAATGTTTTTAAATTTTATAACAGAACTTGAATATTTTTAAATAACAGTATATATCCCTAGAATCTAAAAAAGTTCATGTTTTTTTAAATAATTTTTTTTGATTATTTTCAAATGTATTTTAATTTGTTCATAATTTGAATAATAGCATTCATGAAGTTTGTTATATTAAATGCTATAATTTTCTAGCAAACTGTAGGCTATTACATGAAATTTATAAAAACGATAATGCAAAATGAACTGTTTCTTCAAATCCACAAAAGAAACTAAAATTAACAACATTTGCGACTTGTTCTTGGAGACAGCAATACCGCATGCTATATGGCCCAAAGAAAAACTATTAATTACTTGTTTGAATCTAGTTTCCCATTTTTATTTCAAATAGGAATTTTAAGAAAAACAATTTTTTAACTATTAGTTTTAAAAAGTATTTTTGTCTAAATCAGGTATAAAAATGTTTGTCAGAATTTACACATTATAGAAATGCATACTATTTAGCAGATAAATTGTAATAAATATAAACAGGAAACAAAAGCAAATTTTTTTTAAGTTGATGATATATATGGCTTTCATTTTGTGTTAGATTAGAGAAGTTTATAATAAATAAGTTTATAATTTTTTCCCCACTGTTTCTGTTTAACTTAATTTTCCCACAAGTTATAAAACATCATTTTAGAATAGATCATAACCAAACTATGTCTTACTTTGAAAATTCCATAAAGGAAAATAATTCAAAGTCACAGTAAATAGCAAGTACATCATAGAATAGTAAAACATCAAGATGATATTTCATAGATTAAGAATTTTTAAAGTCATCCAAATATTTTAAGAAATTTCGGGGAATTTAAATCAATTAAAAAATCATGTAAGTTTGTATGAGAAAGTAAAAATATTTTTCAAATAATACTGTAAATTAAAGATGGTATTACACGCAAAAAAAAAAAATCAGACTTGATTTAAATGTTGTTGCGATTACAAAAATTCACTATTCCCTCTATAATCCTTGAAATAAAACTTATTCCTTACAGACTAAAACATACAATTCCTAATTAAGTGCGGATTATTTTTGACTTAACTTCCATATATGAAATAAAGTATCCTCTTAGAATCATAAAACAAATAATATCCATGTTATATGCTGCTTTGAAAACTGTAGTACCTTAACATAGGAAAAGTTTCAGAGTTAATATTAACTAAATCGTTCGATAAAATGAATAAAGTAATTTTTTTTATTCAAATAAAACAACTACAGCGAAATGATATTGAAAACGGAATGTTTTCAAGTTCAATTCCGAAAGTTTTTGCTATGACAAAAATTCCCTATTGAGTCGATAATTCTGGAAATCAAATTTCTGACAGACTAAAACATACAAATTCCTAATTCAGTGAAAAATTTTTAACTTAACTTCCATAGATATAATAAGGTGTCCTCTTAAATTCGTAAAATAAATCTATCCATGACATAGTTGCTTTGGAAATTTTCGTATCTTCATATAAAAAATGTTTCGGAGTGGTGAGTTAATATTAAACAAATCATTCAATAAAATAGATAAAGCAAAACTTTTTCCAACGAAAATGATATTGTACAAAAGAAATATTTTCAAACGGGATTCCGAATGTTTTTCCAATTATAGAAATTCCCAACTACGTTAATAATTTTGGAAGCAAAACCATCCTCTGCCTTCCTGTCAGGTCTAAATTTACAAATTCCTAATTCAGGGCACATAATGTTTAGCTTTATTTTTATAGAAACCATGAAATATTTTAAAGTCATGAAATAAATCATGCCTGTGTTATTTAATGCTTTGAAAAATTTCGTATCATAATATGTAGGAAAAGTTTCAGTGCTAAGAGTTAATATTAAATAAATCATTCAGTAAAATAGATAAATCACAAATATTTCAAACGAAATGATATTTTACAAAGGAATACTTTCAAACTGGATTCCGAACGTTTTTCCAATTATAGAAATTCCCAACTACGTTAATAATTTTGGAAGCAAAACCATCCTCTGCCTTCCTGTCAGGTCTAAATTTACAAATTCCTAATTCATTGCACATAATGTTTAGCTTTATTTTTATAGAAACCATGAACTATTTTAAAGTCATGAAATAAATCATGCCTGTGTTATTTAATGCTTTGAAAAATTTCGTATCATAATATGTAGGAAAAGTTTCAGTTTTAATAGTTAATATTAAATAAAACATTCAATAAAATAGATAAAGAAAAATATTTCAAACGAAATGATATTGTACAAAGGAATACTTTCAAACGGGATTCCGAATGTTTTTCCAATTATAGAAATTCCCAACTACGTTAATAATTTTGGAAGCAAAACCTTCCTCTGCCTTCCTGTCAGGTCTAAATTTACAAATTCCTAATTCAGGGCACATAATGTTTAGCTTTATTTTCACAGAAGCCATGAAATATTTTAAAGTCATGAAATAAATCATGCCTGTGTTATTTAATGCTTTTGAAAAATTTCGTATCATAATATGTAGGAAAAGTTTCAGTTTTAATAGTTAATATTAAATAAAACATTCAATAAAATAGATAAAGAAAAATATTTCAAACGAAAAGATATTGTACAAAAGGAATATTTTCAAACTGGATTCCAAATGTTTTTCCAATTATAGAAATTCCCAACTGTGTCAATAATTGTGGAAGTAAAACATTTACCTGGCAGATCTAAATTTGCAAATTCCTAATTTAAGGCATACCCTTAAATACAGAATGATAGCGTGTTTCTGTATGTTGTTAAATTTTAAATTTTCACGACAATATATTAATCGTAGTATTTGTAAGACAAACACTGATTTTTTTTTTTTTACAAAAGCGGGTCTCTAAATAAATTTGTAGGCTAATGTTTTCTTTTTATATTGACGATATTTTTTTACTCATGTACTTTATATTTAAATTTATTTTCGTAAATGCAATAAAATAATTTGAATTTAAAATTAATCCATATCCATTTTATCTACTGCCTTGAAAAAATTCGTATCTTTATAAAAGAAAAGCTTCGGAGTTATGATTTAATATAAAATAAATCATTCAATAAAATAGATAAAGCAAAAATTTTCAAATGAAATGATATTGTACAGATGTAATATTTTCAAACTCGATTCCCGAATGTTCTTGCAATTACAGAAATTCCCTATTGCCTCAATAATTCCGGAAGAAAAGCCCATTCCTGACAAATCTAGACTCCCAAATTCTTAATTAAAGCACAATATGTTTAACTTTATTTTCGTAAATGCAATAAATAACTTGAAGCAAAAAAAAATAAACCATACCCATGTTATTTACTGCTTTAAAAATTTCCGTATCTTCATAAAAGAAAAGTTTCGGAGTTATTATTTAATATAAAATAAATCATTCAATAAAATATAGATAAAGTAAAATTTTTTCAAACGAAATGATATTGTACAGATGTAATATTTTCAAGCTCGATTCCGCATCTTTTTCCAATTACAGAAATTCCCTATTGCGTCAACAATTCTGGAGGTAAAACCTATTCCTGACAGATCCAAACTTTCAAATTCCTAATTCAGGGCACATTATGTTTCACTTTATTTTCATAGAAGCAATGAAATATTTTAAAAGTCATAAAATAAATCATATCCATGTTATTCCTTATTTTAAAAAAAAAATTGGATCACGTCAAAGGAGGAAAAAAGACGTAAGTGGCTACGTGAATAATAAATAAATTGTTTCGTAATGTGGGGTAAACGGGAAAATTTTTCAGGGGAGAGCGGGGATATTAAAATGGAAAATTTAGGGTACGTGACAGTAACAGAATCTTAAGAGGCAACAGGATGATGCATGTTATAGCGAATTCCACTCTCACTGATTACAGACACCTGGTTTATGTAGCTCTGGAGAGGACGGGAGACCATTTCCCGGAGTTTACATGCGCTGACTCGCAAAGTGGAGCATCATTTCTACAGCCGGACTATGATAATTGCCTAATAGCATGTTTCTGTATGTTGTTAAATTTAAAGTTTTCACGACAATATATCAATCGTAGCATTTGTAAGAAAAACACTAATTTTAATTTTTTTTACAAAAGCGGGTCTTTAACTAAATTTGTAGGCTAATGTTTTCTTTTTATATTGACGATATTTTTTTACTCATGTACTTTTTACAGCGTGATGTGCCATGTATTTAATCATAAAAAGTTATGGTATTATGTTCAAACCTTTTATATCCCAGCAGTGCACAAACTGTTCAGTTTAACAGTGAACGCTGTCACTTTTATCGTTCTTTTGTCGGTAGAATCCAAGATTCGGTTCTTATTTGAGCGAAAAGCATACAAAAATCGTTGTTTGGTGGTTGAATTTAGTATTATTTAGGCCGTCTGCACACGGAGCAACTCAAAAGAAACTGATAACTGACTGAAATCACAAACCAGTCCGTGATGAGTCGCAACCTATGTAATTGAATGGAGCCACGCACACGGCGCAACTGGTTACAACCCGTCCGGACGGGTTTGTAACCAGTTGCGCCGTGTGCGTGGCTCCATTCAATTACATAGGTTACGACTCATCACGGACTGGTTTGTGATTGGAGTCAGTTATCAGTTTCTTTTGAGTTGCTCCGTGGGCAGACGGCCTTAAAGTCTCATTTGTAGATTCTTAATTATTATTTACAGCTATATGTGCGTACGATCACAAATTTGTGCTGCTGTATCTGTGCTTAACTTCTGCACACCCAAGATTAGTTGAAGCTATGTGAGTCCAGAGTCATTATTTGCAGTCAGATGTGTACACGCCTCATTGTTATTAGCTGCTGTACACTCATTTTGTACTGCTATATCTGTACGTACTCATAATTATTTTCCGCTAAATTTAAACACATTTAGGATTGTTTACAGCTGCATTCATGTATATTATTTTCAACCTTATTTGGGCTTTCTTGAATTTTATTTGCATTTGTACACACTCATAAGTTTAAGCAGTTGTGCAGAATAAGCTGACTTTGTGCTACTTGTTATTGTTTGCAGATGTTTGGGGGCATTCTCGTTATTATTTTGTACATACTCGTTATAATTTGTAACTGAATTTTTGCAGAATTTCAATAATTTACAAATAGTGTTTTAATAAAAGAGATTATTTTGAATTTAAATTGTGCATATTATTAAGAAACTTGAAGAACAGTTAGCATAATTAACGGTATTTTGAAAAAAAATAATAAAATTTACTTGTAATAACCCCTAATTGAAGTATTTAACAAAAAATACATGCATATAAACATTATAAAATATACTACGTGACGTTTAAAAAATTATAAAAAGTTTCCCCATTAACTGAGAAAATAATAAACTCTCCGAAACTTGTTTAAGTCTCAAAAATAATTATTAATTATTTTCTTCTCTTATTGAAACTTGTCACTTAATAACCCACCCCCCCCCCCCAAAAAAAAAAAATATATATATATATATATATATATACGTGATCGCTTCAAGAGACATGAAATGTAACATTAAAAATAATAGCGTCTTTCAACCGTAAAATTTTGATTTACGCTTGTAACGTCTGGTCGGAGTATCCGACATTGCGTAAAAGAGATAATGTATGCTAATGCACTTTCTTTGTCCTATTAATTTAACTTTAAGTAAATTAATATGCCGTTTTAATATTATTTTGCAGGGAAGAAGGTTTTTATTTTTGTTCAAAGGGGATGATTCTTTTTTCAGAATTAACCTGACATATTTTCTGAGAGTCGGATGGAGATTTAATGCATAAATTACAATTAGATTATATTTTGTTGCTCCCAGCGGGTGTCCAAAGAGAGGAAGTAAAGTTTTATTTAAAGGCTGGATATTTTGTGTTATGTCATGTTATATTTAGCTGAGGGGACTTTCAGATATAAAGCAGTCGTAGTAAAATTCTTTCAGGCAAATTAAATACTTTACACTATTCAAGCTATTCATTAAGGCTACTGTGTATTAACCCTATTGGATTCACTCACCTCAATGTTAACCTTTTCCTTACGGGTTGAGATAGTATGTATCCAAAGAATACGGACCCAAGAATGAATATATATATATATATATATATATATATATATATATATATATATATATATATATATATATATATATATATATATATATATATGTATGTATATATATATATATATATATATATATATATATATATATATATATATATATATATATATGTATATGTATATATATATATGTATATATATATATATATATATATAATATATATATATATATATATATATATATATACATACACATAGTCCAGTGAAATTCATGTGACCACCGCCTACTTTTGACGTCAACGTTAAATAACCAATCTCAGAAGGCACGTGTCATCATCAAATTTGGTGGATGTATAAAGTGTGTTGTAGGCATTCAGAAAACATTTCAGTCCTTGCAGTCATACAGGAACGGAGTGATTTATCCAACTTCCAAAAGGGCATGATCATTGGCTTTCGGACCAAGGGTGGAAGCATTTCCGAAACTGCTAATTTTAAAAACTCTTTAAATCTAAGTCGGCAATGTTTTAACAAATTTTCTCCATAGATAAATATTGAGGTGAGCGAATCCAATAGGGTTAGTACACAGCAGCCTTAAAGATACGTGTTATGCACTTGAAGTATTCAAATTTGATCTACGGCATATAAACAAACCAGATTTTCCAATAATGAAATTCCAAAACTATGAAATTAATTTTAAAAGTTATGCATTTTATAGCCTTTATAAAATACGAAGATTTTTCATAATAAATAACATGAAAATCTTATACGAATATTAGTAAGCATCTTAAATCAGTCTTAGTCTGTTATATTAAAAAAAAACTGTTCGAACTTTATGGTTTTTTATGTATAAAGTTTGACAAATACTTTTTTAACGTATCCTAAATAAATAGATTACTTTATGTAATGCAAAATAATAATATGATTTTTCAATTCCGTTCCAAATTTTTAAAGTACCGATATGCATTTGTAATGAATTTGGTTTGATAGTATCATTTCTCAATCTTTTATGTTTGAAATTAAACGATGAATTATCCTGTTAAGGTATTTTTAATTTTATTTCATAATGTATTCCCCATTAATTTTAGGCGAAAGTTTGCAGTTTATTTCAAATTCCGTTCTTAATATTTGTCGGTATTGAAAGATGTATTTTTTCTTTACTACAAAGCTATTTTATCTTCTGACAAATGGTAACAAAATTTCAACGGCTTTTAGCTGTGATAAAAGAATAGCTGATGTTCAACTGATTTTGAAAGACAGCAAAATATTCAAAATTTTTGTCATTCCTATAATTCCCGAATCAATTCCTATTCTTGAATTATGAGTAACAGGTTTCAAACACAAGTTTTCAAAATCATTTTCAACAGAACATCACTTCACTCTAACATTCTTTTACATCAGCTTTTTTAAGCTGTGATAAAAGAATAGCTGATGTTCAACTGATTTTGACAAACAGCAAAATATTCAAAATTTTAGTCATTCCTATAATTCCCGAATAAATTCCTATTCTTGAATTATGAGTAACAAGTTTTAAACACAAGTTTTCAAAATCATTTTCAACAGAACATCACTTCACTCTAACATTCTTTTACATCAGCTTTTTTAAGCTGTGATAAAAGAATAGCTGATGTTCAACTGATTTTGACAAACAGCAAAATATTCAAAATTTTAGTCATTCCTATAATTCCCGAATAAATTCCTATTCTTGAATTATGAGTAACAAGTTTTAAACACAAGTTTTCAAAATCATTTTCAATAGAACATCACTTCACTCTAAAATGCGTTAAAATCGACTGATAAATTCAACGGCATTTTATCAATATATAACAACCTAATTCAACAAATGCGTGCATTTTCTGCAAATTTGGTTGAGCCTCTAAACTTCTGATACCAACTGAGTATTCTCAAAGCAACATCAAAATTGAAAATAGTGAGAAAATCGGTTTCGAAAATAATGAACATTCTCGGTAAAATGTCACTGGCAAATTAGAAAGAAATAAAAATTTATCTAATGATACTCCCCCGGGAGGAGAATAGGAGCTCCTAATGTAATTAAACTGTTGCATGACTCTTCGTCTGCGGTACAGCCCGGGGAATTCCTTTCAAACATAATACCTTAAAATTCTTTTTTTTTTTCTTGCGATTTCTCTCGAAAAATTTCCCACGTGGATAGCGACTTGCTTGAAAACGAAATAATTTATTCCGAAAATAAGATTAATTTCAATATTTCGTATTGTTTGCCGACGTAAAGCTTCTCGGTAATTCAATTAAGGATGCGCCTCTAAGTTTTAAAGATGGATGTTAATTTTTTTTATACGAAAACCAATGCAAAATAAAATGATAGAAAATGACAGCTTTTTTGCGGGTGTATTCTGCTTTTGAATATACTACTTAACTATATCTTTTATCCTTTTACCAAGAAGTTCGTGATTGATTGCTTGACTTTGAATCAAATAGTTTTCATTTTCCTAATTTAAAATTTATAAAGGAAATTTTTCTCGATCCTTTAAAAAAATTCTTTACGTATTTTTATCAGTATTTAGTGAATACATGTTATATGTTGTTTTTGTTGTTTCTAATGCCACCTGCCCGGAAGTTATTCCAGACCAGGTCCATATAGGCTAGCGGGATGAAGTGTGCGGTTCCGGTTTATACTGGCGCCACATAGGTCGGAGTCCACCCCCAGGGGTGACATCAGGGGGAGTCGTACCCTCTCCCACCCTCTCTAACCTCATAGAGGGACATTCGGTCTACGGATTTAACGTGCTCCTATCGGCCTAAACACGGGGGTATTTAAAGGAGCTTGTCGGAATTCAATCCGAGCACCCTCAGCACTGAAAGCAGACGCACTACCACTAGGATACCCCAAGCCCACGTTTTATATCAATTTCTATATTTCATAAATAAATTTTAATTCGAATATGTAAATTATTGGAAAGATATAGCTTTAACTTTTACATGAAAATGGAAACTGAAGCATGTCCTTCTCAGTTATATTCCTTTCAATGTAATAATGAAAAATATCAGGACATTCTTGACGTGCTGCATCACTAACTACTCCTAAGTTAGTGAAGGGTGTTAGTGTTAGTGAAGGGTGTTAGTTCCCAACTACTCTGCATCACTAACTACTCTCTACTCTTATACAAAAATTTAGTATTATGTAAATAGTAAGCAAATTTAGTCTAACAAATTCGTTTTTTTTTACATATTCCTTCTACGTTAAAAGTCATTTTCTGGCTCAATAAGCGTTTGTTTATCTTTACTATTATTTTAATACATATGTAAATCAGATCATGATTCCTTAATTAGTATATAACAGTTAAATATACACCGAGGTAGTTCTTCTTCAGAGCAAGTCTTAAAAGCTGCCCATCAAAAATATTTATCAACATTTCTCTGCGACAGCTTTGTATTTCGGTAAGAAAAAAATTAAAAAAGAATAGGATTTAGATAGGTTACAAAGAATAGGATTTAATTAGAATATTGACCAAAGTGACGGTTTGAGATAATATTTAAATATCTCAATCCATTCGTATAATTCCTAATTCAAGAATCGAAACTGTTTCTGAACTGTATTGGAATGGAAACATTTTTTAGTTATTTTAGGTCTTTTAAGAGCAATTGGACATTCAATGCATCCAGTGCATCTGACAAAACCCGACATAGCAACTAAGGCTTTTAGGGGTTGAATCTCTGCTGATGGATAGGTTGCCACTAAATTTTAGGGACGACATCTAGGCAACTCGAACCCTCTTCCGATTCCTACAAATCACACGCAGGGAGTATAAGTTTAACGTGTCCACAAGCGGTGTAGACACAAGAGCATTCAGTGCCACTTGTCAGGACTCGAACCAAGCACCATCAGTACCCAACCCCAATGATCTAACAAGTAGCTTGCTCCGAGACCGTAAGCAGTTAAACATCAGCGTTTCTTTTACTACAGCTTAATACAGTTGATCATCATTACCAATTTTAAACCATTAGCCTGAAAATAAAATAGCTTTAGAGCAAAGAATAGGTACGTCTTTCAGTACCGACTAATAGTGATAATGTAATTTGAAATAAACGGCAAATTTTCACCTAAAATTAATGAGTAATATATTGTGAAATATAATTAAAAATACTTTTACTGGGTTTTTTACGGTTTAATTCTAATGAAATTTGTTCCATTCTATTCCTATTCGTATTCTTGCAAATATAGTATTACCGGGCATGTTATAATGCTACGGTGAATTACAATCAAACAAACTCAAAAATTTAGTATTATGTAAATAGTAAGCAAATTTAGTCTAACAAATTCTTTTTTTTTTTTTTTTACATATTCCTTCTACGCTAAAAGTCATTTTCTGGCTCAATAAGCATTTGTTTATCTTTACTATTATTTTAATACATGTGTAAATCAGATCATGATTCCTTAATTAGTATATAACAGTTAAATATACACCGAGGTAATTCTTCTTCAGAGCAAGTCTTAAAAGCTGCCCATCAAAAATATTTATCAACATTTCTCTGCGACAGCTTTGTATTTCGGTGAGAAAAAAAATTAATTAACTTATCATTTACTGCCATCAAAGAGTCCATAAAATCCAGCTGGGAGAGCCAGAAATCGATTTCATAAACACATATCTCGCAGCCATTTTCTCGCTCCAGACAATAATAAATGCCTAAAACAAACAAAACGCACATACACATCTGCATTAAGCATTCCTCTTCCGTTCTGCTTCATTTGTATTTCACCACGGCAGATGTTTTACAATCAAACGGGTTTTCTGGTAATAGCTTTTGAATTATGCAAGGGATTTGCATCCGAATAGGTTACTCCTCAGGGGGCAGGGATTTTTCCCTCCGTAGATGAAAATTCCCCCAAAAATAACAGCGCGTATGATGATCTGATTTAATTTAGAATTAATACTTGCGTCGAATTCGAAATTTGCATTTGCCATCTTCGCCTCTTTTTCAGAATTAGAGTGCTACATTTCCAGATGAAGCAAAATCGTGAAAGTAAGATATCTCTCGTCGTAGCTTTTCTATATTGATTACTTATGCAGATTCATATCATATATTCAGTTTGATGTTTTATTCAGAAATAAAAAAAACAGATGTTCGTGTGTTTTGCATTCCATTCCGTTCGTTTTCTAATAAACTAGTTTGGGATTGAAGTTACTTATTATTAATTCAAGTAGCTGTATAAACTGAAATGTGTATAAATACGAGGGCGGATCAAAAAGTAAGTTGCACTAACTCGCCGCAAGAGCGCGCTGTGTGTCGTAATCTTGGTCAATGTTGAGAAAGGGACATTAGCTGCTCAGACGTCCGATAGGAAGGTTGGTGTGGTTTCCCGTCTTGTTGTGTGTGGATAGCGGGCTAAAGTCAATGGCGGGTCAACTGGATGTTCACTCCAAATTGGAGGTGCGTGCAACAATCAGATTTCTATGGGCCAAACGAGACATTCATCGTGAAATCACTGCTGTATATGGTGAGCGCGCAATTTCTCGGCAAGGTATTGTAAAGTGGTGTCAACAATTTGAAGCCGGACGCACGAATAACACGAAGACAGGCCCGCAACGTCCAGTACCGTTGCAAATGTTGACCGTGTGGATGCGATCATTAGA
>OU015503.1:31657331-31814831 GCA_907164885.2 Dolomedes plantarius | reverse complement strand
TTATTGTTTGTGATTCTGTTGAATTACCTAGATCGTATTTTCAATTATGTTTTTATACTAAGATATCTCTTTCTTTCATGCTTTTAATGTTTAAACTTAAAAGTAATTTCGTGAAATAAATGCAGTAAATTTCAGGATATGAATTATTGAAAATGTATTAAAAGATAATTTGTTAAGATAAAAAACAAACTTTTCTCATTTTAGAGTAATTTTTATACTGTTGAATTTGATAGTTTATTTTTGCCCAGTACAGTTTCATAAGAAAACTAAATAACGATAAGAGATTTGAAATTGATTAAATGTTTATTATTTTGAATACGTTAGTTTTCAGAATCGTGAAGTAGTTATGAAGCTTTTTGAATCATAAGCTAGCCGTAATAAAAACTTATGAATTACCACAATAAACTCTTATGAATAGTCCTAACAAACACTTATGAATAGCTACAATGAACACTTATAAATGTTATTGTTTGTGATTCTGTTGAATTACCTAGATCGTATTTTCAATTATGTTTTTATACTAAGATATCTCTTTCTTTCATGCTTTTAATGTTTAAACTTAAAAGTAATTTCGTGAAATAAATGCAATAAATTTCAGGATATGAATTATTGAAAATGTATTAAAAGATAATTTGTTAAGATAAAAACAAACTTTTCTCATTTTAGAGTAATTTTTATACTGTTGAATTTGATAGTTTATTTTTGCCCAGTACAGTTTCATAAGAAAACTAAATAACGATAAGAGATTTGAAATTGATTAAATGTTTATTATTTTGAATACGTTAGTTTTCAGAATCGTGAAGTAGTTATGAAGCTTTTTGAATCATAAACTAGCCGTAATAAAAACTTATGAATTACCACAATAAACTCTTATGAATAGTCCTAACAAACACTTATGAATAGCTACAATGAACACTTATAAATGTTATTGCTTGTGATTCTGTTGAATTACCTAGATCGTATTTTCAATTATGTTTTTATACTAAGATATCTCTTTCTTTCATGCTTTTAATGTTTAAACTTAAAAGTAATTTCGTGAAATAAATGCAATAAATTTCAGGATATGAATTATTGAAAATGTATTAAAAGATAATTTGTTAAGATAAAAAACAAACTTTTCTCATTTTAGAGTAATTTTTATACTGTTGAATTTGATAGTTTATTTTTGCCCAGTACAGTTTCATAAGAAAACTAAATAACGATAAGAGATTTGAAATTGATTAAATGTTTATTATTTTGAATACGTTAGTTTTCAGAATCGTGAAGTAGTTATGAAGCTTTTTGAATCATAAACTAGCCGTAATAAAAACTTATGAATTACCACAATAAACTCTTATGAATAGTCCTAACAAACACTTATGAATAGCTACAATGAACACTTATAAATGTTATTGTTTGTGATTCTGTTGAATTACCTAGATCGTATTTTCAATTATGTTTTTATACTAAGATATCTCTTTCTTTCATGCTTTTAATGTTTAAACTTAAAAGTAATTTCGTGAAATAAATGCAGTAAATTTCAGGATATGAATTATTGAAAATGTATTAAAAGATAATTTGTTAAGATAAAAAACAAACTTTTCTCATTTTAGAGTAATTTTTATACTGTTGAATTTGATAGTTTATTTTTGCCCAGTACAGTTTCATAAGAAAACTAAATAACGATAAGAGATTTGAAATTGATTAAATGTTTATTATTTTGAATACGTTAGTTTTCAGAATCGTGAAGTAGTTATGAAGCTTTTTGAATCATAAACTAGCCATAATAAAAACTTATGAATTACCACAATAAACTCTTATGAATAGTCCTAACAAACACTTATGAATAGCTACAATGAACACTTATAAATGTTATTGTTTGTGATTCTGTTGAATTACCTAGATCGTATTTTCAATTATATTTTTATACTAAGATATCTCTTTCTTTCATGCTTTTAATGTTTAAACTTAAAAGTAATTTCGTGAAATAAATGCAGTAAATTTCAGGATATGAATTATTGAAAATGTATTAAAAGATAATTTGTTAAGATAAAAAACAAACTTTTCTCATTTTAGAGTAATTTTTATACTGTTGAATTTGATAGTTTATTTTTGCCCAGTACAGTTTCATAAGAAAACTAAATAACGATAAGAGATTTGAAATTGATTAAATGTTTATTATTTTGAATACGTTAGTTTTCAGAATCGTGAAGTAGTTATGAAGCTTTTTGAATCATAAACTAGCCATAATAAAAACTTATGAATTACCACAATAAACTCTTATGAATAGTCCTAACAAACACTTATGAATAGCCACAATGAACACTTATAAATGTTATTGTTTGTGATTCTGTTGAATTACCTAGATCGAATTTTCAATTATGTTTTCACACTAAGTTATCTCTTTCTATCATGCTTTTGATGTATATAATAAATGCAATTTCTTGAAATTAGTGCAGTAAATTTCAGCATATGAATTATTGAAAATGTATTAAAAGTGAGTGAGTTAAGATAAAATAATAAAATTTTCTCATTTTAGTGTAATTTACTGCAGTAACATTTCTCAAAATTAACACTTCCTTTCTAAACTATAAAAACTTCAAAAACTAAATTTGTGGTATTTGTCATAGCATTTTAGCTTTTAAATAAATATTTAGAGTCTCCAAATCTCATATCGAAATTACTGATGTTTATAAACAACAAAGGGAGTAATTTCCTTTTCTTGAAATCAATTATTTTAATTTATCTAATGAATATTTTGGAAGACTTTTAAGGTATCCGTACACCTTCGGAGGTGATTATTTGAAATTTTTGAATTTTGTCTTTTTATCTATTTAAATAAGTTAACATTTGTAAAAATGTATAAAAAATTTATCTGTTGCATTAAAATAATATTTCCAAGGGGGAAAACTGGAAAAAAATGGGTGAAAATTTGACATTTTCTCAAAACATGATAACTCAAAAACAAACAAAAATATTACCATTTCATAAATTGAAGAATGAAGATAACTTTTTCTAGGGAATAGAGTATTTTCATGATTATACTCTGCTTATCACAGAGTATGTTGCAGTTAATGTACTGATGTACAGAAAAATTACTAAAAATCCTTTGTTTCTTGCAATTCATATCTATGTAAACAAAAAACTAATTAATCTGCAATCCCGAGCATTGTTTATTCCCTCTATAAACGTTTATAGACAAAGTATGCAAATTTTTAAGGCATTTAAAGTGTCGCTCTTTGTTATAGAAAGTTTTGCGTAAATAGAAACGATGAAAAAATTAATTTTGATAAAACGGTAAGAATAACTTTATAACACATTTCTTACTTTGAAAATAATTATTTCTGTACTAAAATCCACCATATTTATAAATTCAAACAGAATTAAAAAGATAAAAGTTTGGTTTTTAACACTAGAAAGACGGCTACCGTCATTTTGACGGTTTCGGACATATTATTGAGCTCTATGTCTGTATTTATGTCCTCAGGCTTCTGAAATTTTACGATTTTTACTAATTTTAAGAGAAATAGACACACACATTTACAAAATTGCATGCGATAGTTAAAAGGGGGAGAAAATTTGTTGTATACCTACTAAGCCTGAAAGCCGTCGATTTAACAGCAATATAGAAAACAGGTAGAAATCTTTAAAATAATACTGGAAAAATGCTAGTTACTTCTCGTCCCTTCCTCCTTTTGCAAATTACAGAAATATTGGTGTTGAAAAATAAGGACTGCACAAACCATGCATATATATTTACGGGTAAACCATACCAGGTTGACAGCTCGGCATACCTGCATAAAAATATATTTAAATATATACTAATTTATTTTATATTGGTATGAAATAGCTAAAAATTTAAGGTATTTAACCATTTAAAAATTATTAATATTTTATATTCTTGATTTTATTTTCAACCGTCAAAATACTGGCATTCAGACTTTTTAGTAAGAAAAAATTCCCGTCTTTCTAGTGTTAATGTTATTGCAAAAAAAAGATCGATATTTTCACCGAAAATGCCGTTTTAAAGGTGTATGGATACCCTGTGATCAAGATGGCCTTGTGGTAGCTCGCTAGGCCGGATATGGGCCCGTAAAATCCGTAGACCGAAAAGTCCCTCTATGAGGACAGAGATGCCACCCCTGGAGATGCTCAATCAAAATTGAGGTGTCAACTAGCTAATACGGACTCTGACCCCTGTGGTGCTATATAAGCACACTTCAGCGCGAAGACTATATGGACCTGGTTTGGAACTTCCAGCCAGGGGGCATTAGAAACAACAACAACAACACAGATACCTAAATTTACATAATATGAACCAGTGTAAAATAAAATTTTCCATTTCCTGTGTTTACAATAGTCAATGGATTACACAACAGTATCCTCGCTTAGAATAAATAACTCTTAATAAGTCATGAGAATCAAACATTTAAAAAATTAACTAAATTTGAGTAATTAGTTTTACCTATTACACCTTCAAATACCACCTTAAAATCTTCCGAATTTCATATCAAAATCATTGAAAGTTATCTTAAAAGCAACAAAAGGAGATATTTTAAAGCTCAATTCTCATTTAATAAAATGCTCTGAATTTAAATTTAAAAAATCCATTAGAAATAGAATATATCTTGATAAAAAGCTAAAAGGACGTCAAGATGTTTAAATTTCGGAACGCTCTATATTCGTGCAAAGTATTTGGCTAATGAGCGAAGTCTCTTTGAGACCCGAATCTCTAAACCACTTAAAATAATTGGCGAGAATTTTTCATCCTGTTTTTCTCCCTCGAGATCAGTCGCGGTTTTTGTTAACCAAAGCTGCGCAAATGGAAGTTCATTTGAATGCATAGACTTCGTGTAAAGGTGAGTTGAGTTGTATGCACGCCTGCAAAATCATAAAATCCACTCGCGTGAAATAAGTTTCAGGTTTAATTCAATTATTAGGGAAATATAAGATATTAAAATTTGTTGTAATATAAATTTCCGACTTTCATTAATGTATACGTTAAGTTTAAATTTACATAGCCTCCTACCTAGTACAGACATTTTATTGAAATGTGTTTAAATTTTAGAGCAAATAAAATCATTTTACTATGTGTAGCACACTAATAAGATAGTTATGAGGTAGAATTTTTAACTGTTTAATGCCAAGAGGATTTTTTTAAAACGAGCTCAAAACTAAAAATTTAAAGTAAGTTCAGTACTTTATATTTCTGCCGAACCAATGGTTCACTTTCTATATTTTTTCCAAATTAGAATGTACAAAATATTTTAGAATAACTTGTTTGTAGACCTAACAATAATTTTGTTTGTAAAACATTTAACCAGTTAAATGTACCTATACACGTATAGAAAATCCTTGAGGTTTTGACTGCGTGGTCCAAACCTTGAGGATTTCCCCATTGCGTGTGGGGAAACCTTAAGACCGTTGGCGGACTGCACAGTCCCCAAAATCCCGATTGGAAAACATTTTACGTGTGTGCGCATGTGTTGCACGTGTGTGCTTGAGGGTTCAGTTGAGGAAATCCTACAGGCTTTTTATCCTTGAGGATTTCCTGCACTTGTATGGCCACCTTCAGGGTTAAAAAAGAAACATGTCTTCACAGCAAATTTTTTCTTCAGGGAAAATATTTTCTAAATTTTTATTCTTAATCAAAAATACTGTAGACATTTGAATAAAAATGAAACAAAAAAGTGTGCAAAATTTCTCAGAGATACCTGATAAGGAATTTTACGTACTTTAATTTAAAGGTGGAGCCGCCCACATGGTGTAGTGGTTAGCTTTCTGAGCTGCCACGTAGTGGGCTTGGGTTCTGTGACATGGAACTCGACTTTGTAATTATTTTGATTAATATACTGTTTTATCTCTAAAAAAATATTTTTTTTCTGATTTCATAATTTCGATACAACATTAATTCGGTTCCATGCACATTTATAAGTGTACCTATTTTTTTGTAAATCTTAAAATATATATGTGCTCAAAATCATTCCTGGGGTTTTTCGTACCGGTTCTCCGGGAAGAAGGGAATGTGCCTCCCGTAGGCAATTTAGGGTGACCTGTAACAGTACGAATAGTACGCAAGGTCATGTGCACAGACAGTCGGACAGTCACTTCAGAGGAGAATTTTAATATTTCTCCCTAGTCACATCTAGGGTAATAGGAAATAGTGTAATAGGAAAATACATCAGAATATAACGAGAAAACAATAATATAACTTACTTGCAAAATAAAATTCCCAGCATACGCAAAACTTTTCATAATTTGAGGTTGAATTCTGCGTAAGTTAAATACTTTAACAGCAGAGGATCACATAGTGACAAAAGAAATTTATTCGAAAAACAATACGGAAACAAGAATATGTGCATCCAGCGAGGGTTACCAACTCTTAACCAGCTAATTTCAGAATATTTATTTAAAAATTTTCGCTTATTAACAAAAAAAATTTTGGACAGTCGGTTTTCATTGATATAACAGATGACAAATTACCTTTCAGTTACATGCACGACTATTACATATATGTAGATATATGGTTGGAAGATAATTCTTAAACTTGGGTGAATAAATAAGACACTTTAAAGGTATACAGTAAGTATCATATGTATTTATCATATGCTTAAAATTAAACGCTATAGTGGTAAACTAAACGTATCATCTAAATCATTAATATAAAATTGTGCTGATAAAATTCTTTAAATAATATGGAAAATGAAAAAAAGCTTATAATTGATACAAAGTGTGGAGAAAATTTTAAAAAATTTCATTTTTTCCAGCTGGCGCCATCCTTAGGTTTATCAATATTTGGTATTAGTTCTCATTATCTGACACTTTGATTCTGTCCATATCCGGGAATCATAACACAAAATGAGTGCAAATAAAGATTTGCGATATTTAAAGTTTGTATGCCCGTTCATGTATGTTTATGAATGAATTTCAGTTCTCTGTACTGTTATATTTCATACTATCTTATAATCTTATTTAAAATATTTTATCATTTTTATCGTTCGCTGAATTCTAAATCACAACAATAGTATCCCGCATGGGGTTATTTCGGGACGCCTCTGATGGCAGCCGTAAATCGGGATATCTTTTAAATTTAGAGATGGTTCTTCACCCTATATCCAACATAAGTTCCAATTAATAGGAAAGCTACAACCTAATTTAGCTGATCTATTCTCTATAGAATTGAAATATTTTCCCTATGTCCCCTTCCAAAATTAGCTGATCTATTTTCAATAGAATTGAAATATTTTCCCTGTGTCCCCTTCCAAAATTAGATGATCTATTTTCAATACAATTGAAATATTTTCCCTGTGTCCCCTTCCAAAATTAGATGATCTATTTTCAATACAATTGAAATATTTTCCCTGTGTCCCCTTCCAAAATTAGATGATCTATTTTCAGTACAATTGAAATATTTTCCCTGTGTCCCCTTCCAAAATTAGCTGATCTATTTTCAATAGAATTGAAATATTTTCCCTGTGTCCCCTTCCAAAATTAGCTGATCTATTTTTAATAGAATTGAAATATTTTCCCTGTGTCCCCTCCCAAAATCAGCTGATCTATTTTCAATAGAATTGAAATATTTTCCCTATGTCCCCTGCCAAAATTAGCTGATCTATTTTCAATAGAATTGAAATATTTTCCTTATGTCCCCTTCCAAAATTAGCTGATCTATTTTCAATAGAATTGAAATATTTTCCCTATGTCCCCTTCCAAAATTAGATGATCTATTTTCAAAAGAATTGAAATATTTTCGTTATGTCCCCTTCCAAAATTAGCTGATCTATTTTCAATAGAATTGAAATATTTTCCCTGTGTCCTCTTCCAAAATTAGCTGATCTATTGTCAATAGAATTGAAATTATTTTCCCTGTGTCCCCTTCCAAAATTAGCTGATCTATTTTCAATAGAATTGAAATATTTTCCCTACGTCCCCTTCCAAACCCCAAGCAAAGAATGTGTTAGTGAAATTCACCTGAGCACAAGGGGAAATGCAAGCCTTTGCCGTTCTTCTGCCACGCGTTATGGCACTAATGCATATAAATGCGCCCTGAATAGACAAAGAGCTGCAAAACTTGCAGATAGGCGTATACGCTAAGTGCATAAATGTTAAAATCCTTCCCCGGCAGGTCAATAAATACGCCCGTTTGCCCCCACGCAACTTCATTTGTTATTCCGAGTCCGTCCACGTTAGCACCACTATTCTCCTCTATTGCCCCATTCGAATAGTGGGGTAACAGTTCTGGAGGGCTTTGCCCAAAGCTCTAATATCCCGCTATACCCACCCCCGATGTTCTGCGATAGAGGACGCCTTTTTCTTTCCTCCTTTTGTCGTAAATCTGAAGAATAGACGGCCAAACAATGCATTATATTTGTTTCCCCCAGAGGTTTAGCTCTCAAATAGGGACGTGAGTGAAGACTGAGTACGACGTCTGCAGGTAAAGGGAAATAACACTTGGTAAGTAAATTTCTGATAACTCTGGTCAGCCTATATAGATACAAAATGTCTGGATAATCCAAAATACGTAACAGGCGCTTATCAGTTTGGAGAATTTTATTTTTATATTACAGTCTAAAACAGAAGATAATGCTATGAGAATATCAAAGGAGATATTAAAGAAATTTGACTTACGTGACAAATTTGATACTTTGACAACAACTCTATTCAGTATTTTTTTAATATTTTTATACAAATTGTGTTTATTCAATGTTTTAAACTATGTAGTATAAATATTGTTGATACAATGTTTTTATTTACCGTATTTTTCTGACCAGACCCCCGTCCCCCTTTTTACATAAAAAATTTCACGTAGTCTCTTCTAACGAAACTACCGTGGGACATTAAAGTAGGATTGCTTATAGTTTCTTACGTCTTTTGTATGTGCTATGTATATATGTATCTATATGTACGTATGTGTATAATATATATATATATATATATATATATGTCAAAATTTTGACGCATTTTGGTACTTTTCTGTTTAACTGTTTACTGCTTGTCCAAGCGATACAGACTGCTTTTGGCGCGCTGCCAAAATTATAACTCGCGAGGTACGGACGGACGGTTTTAGCGTTTGAAATTTTGCTTTCCAGGGGGCCGTTATGGAGGAACGTAATCCTATGTTAAAAATCGACTTAAAATTGGGATGCGTCTTATGATCCGACGGTAACATTAAAATAAAATTAACATTTTATTATATATATATATATATATATATATATATTATATATGTTTATTATATATTATATATATATTGTTTATTATATTTATTATGCATATATTTTATCTTTAATAAGTAAAAAATTTAAAACATCTTTATAAACCTAACAAAATACAAGATATTCTCTTCTAAAAATATTCCCATAAATATGGGGTGCGTCTAATGGTCCGAGGTGTCTTATAGTCCGAAAAATATGGTATTTTGTTATAAATGGTGTTTACATTGCAATTTAAATGAAACAGATTCAAATAACATTTATATATTACTTTTAATACCTTGATACAAATAATAATTATTCAATTTATTTAAATATTTTGTTGCGTATGAATCCTTACAGATTTTACAAGCCCGTACCCGGCTTAGACAATACAGCATTCAGCGGCGCTCGTCAGAAATCGAACCCACTCGGCAACAATTAGCTGCCCCAGGCCCTATAAAGTTGTACGAGTCAAAAATAAATTTTACTGAGTGCTCACGAAACTTGTTATAGTTTGTGTGATCAAAAATAATGACACTTTGGACTTATTAGAAACTTCTCGGTACGTGTTGAGTAGACATATCAAACGTTTTGAGTAATAAGTCATGAGAACTGAAGAGGAATAATTATACAGGGTGCGGCAGAATGGACTCCCACATTTCAATGGGTAATAAAAAACAAACGAAACAGTCTACAGCTTTAACTATCTAGTTTTTTCCCCATTAGGTTTTGAAGATAACATCACACAGGTGGTGCCCGTTGTTTGCGATGCACTGTCGAAACCGTTCTGTGATGTTTTCCATCATCCTGTGAGTCCTGGGGAATTGACGGCAACTTCCTGATGAATAGTGGATTCCTTTCACGTGTTCTAATGTTCCACTTAGTTTCCTTGGTAATGCAGACCCACTTTCTCTCACGTTTGAAATCCATCACAGGATTTTTTTTCTTCGATTACGAACGGCATCGATTGCATAGAACCCGAAGCGCATCCTGAATGCTTCCTGCGCCTCTGTTACAGAGTCATTGCTGTTAAAGAATGCCTCGATAATGAAACCACAATGTTCACCGGACCAACTCATGGTATCTACTGACAACAGAAAATGTCACCACTCGATACGCCCTACCTCCACCATTTCTTTACATGTGACCTTCAAAAATGTGGACCATTCTGCCACACCCTTTAGCTGTGTTTAAAAACAATCGTGACGTGGTAAGACCATCTTAGTTGTTGTTGTTGCTGTTGTTGTTGTTGTTGTTTCTAATGCCCCCTGGCCGGAAGTTTCAGACCAGGTTCCTCTAGACTTCGTGCTGAAGTGTGTGGCCTCGGTTTATATAGCACCACAAGTGTCGGAGTCCGTCTTAGCTAGTTAATACCTCAATTTTTAACTAGCACACCCCGGGGCGACATCCGGGGGGATCATACCCTCTCCAACCCTCTCTGACCTCATCGAGAGACTTTCCGCTCTACGGATTTAACGTGCCCATATCCGGGACCGTCGGGATTCGATCCAAGCACCAATCAGCACCAAACGCCGACGCATTAGCACAAGGCTACCTATGTACTTAGTAAACATTTATTCTAGAGTCAAGTTTGAAGTCAATAACAATTTAACCCGTTGTAAAACTTTTGAGGGGATAGATAATTTCATTAGTTTCTAAACCGTAATAAACTGAAAAATTACAGTTTATTGTATTTTTCTTATTACAAATGTATAGCGTTTGAAATAAGAAAAAAGAAATGTTTCATACTCCCAACTTTTAAACTTTCATAAAAGTCTTTCAAGTCCCTTGGAATAAATCCCTCCATATGACAGAAAAAAGGGTATATTTTCGAGGGGGAAAAATTCCGATCTTATTCCAGAAAATATTCAAATTACCCTAGATCATTCCTAAACACTTTTGCTTTCTTTATTCAGTAAAGAACCATCGGAAAGGAATATACTTATCGTCTCTCTCACTTCATAAATATTGAAACAGGGTAGACTTTAAAAACAATAAAGCCTTACTTTATTCGGTTTTTTTAGTAACAATATTATTGTGAATTTAGCAGCACATATCTGATGAATTAAATTTCTTTGCTATTTTTAAAAATTTATCTCCCTTAAATGAAGATATTTGGGTAAAAATAGAGATATTAAGGTCTACGTATTTTAGTTTTCTGTAATATGTAGTAGCTTTCAACTGCGGTAAGTTAGTATTTGATGGGAAAGGAGACCTTAGATATTAGAAGTATATTAAATATTTAATGTTGACTTTTTGTTGTCTGTAGTCAGATCGAAAGAAAAGTATGCTTCTCTGAAAAGTGAATTTAAAAAACAAATAATATTAATGAAAAATTTCGTGACGCTAGAACGTTTTTGCTTTTTTATTGCAGTTTTTTTTTTATCATCTATATATGAGGCGGTGAAAGGCAAAGTGGTGTAAGTCAGTAAGTCAAGTGGTGTAAGTCAAAAGAGTTTTACTGCAAAAACTACAAAAAATTCCACCATAAATTGATCAAATTATAATTCATAACAATTATTATAATATTGCAAGTAATAACTATTTACAATTCCACTATAAATTGAACATGGAGATTACATTTTTGACCTCAAATGAAAAAAGTTTAAAATATGACTTACACCACTTTGCCTTTCACCGCCTCATATATAAAACAGTTCCGTAACTGACTGACTGACTGACTGACTGACAGATAACGCACAGACCAAACCGCTGGACTTAAAGGGATGAAATTTTGCATTGCGATTCTTCTTATAGTGTAGGGGTGCACTAAGAAAGATTTTTGAAAATTCTTCTTAGATTTTTTTAAATTAAATTTTTAAGCTGTTTTTGTAATATTCTTTAAAGTTTGCATTTAAAATAATAATCTGAGGGTTATAAAATTTATATCATGAGAAAGATCATAAAAATTTCTTTAAAATGAAATCTTTTTTGAATCTTTACCTTCATTTTCTGATTTTGGGGGAATTTTTAAATTTATTAATTTTTAGAATTTAGTTTATTAAATGCTGATCACGTGGATTCTTTTCTTTTTGTGATACTTTAAATTAGTTTTGCCTCACGTGAATACCAACGAAATAAACTGACAATTTTTTTTTCTTTCTATTTCGGAAGATGATTGGACATTATCCAAAAAAATATTAAAATGCAGTAAAAGAAATGTTCCTCAAACTGTACTATATTCTTTAGTATGTTCTATTAGATTTAATTTCAATATTTTCTTCTGCATTATTTTGTCTATTAAAATATCCGTTACGATTTTTTATTACTATATTTTTTTGTATATTTGGCATTAATTGCATACATTTACCGTTGTATTTATTATAAATATATATATATATATATATATATATATATATATATATATATAAATATTTGGCATTAATTGTATACATTGACCGTTGTATTTAATTTGAATGTACTCCGTAGCGAAGCACGGGTATTCAGCTAGTCTATACATAGAAAATAAACATTTTGATAAAGCATTTATTTTTAATAAGCGAAACTTTACTTCAAAACTTTCGTCTACACAGATATTTTCTATTATAATAATAGAAAATATGTGTGTCTTTTTAGCGAAAACCGTTGAGGGGTTTTTATTGGGAGCCAATCTATGTCCTCAGGTGGTGGAGAAAGTGATGCTTGCTAGCGGCTTAATAATGGTCAGCACATTAATGATCCGCATTCCCAAGAGCTTAAAAATATAAGAAAATACCAATTTAAAAATTCCAAAATAAGATATTTGCGATTTATGAACACCCTCACTCATATAGAAACGAGATTTCTTAGTGAAGAAATGGGTAACACCTTTTAAAATGGATGTTTGTGCGACCTTACATTATTGATACTTAAATTTTAAATTTATTAAACGTAGTGCTACTTAATATTTACGCGATTTACTATGGTAAACAGTATTTACAAGGAAAATTTTCCTAATGTCAAAAAAAGGGTTTGCTACGGACAGGTAGGAAATACTTACAAAAGCAATACGATGAACTGCAACAGTATATCTTATATCAAAATTACAGTATCAAGAATGTAAATTCAGGCTCATACAGAGGATCAATAAAATTCACTTTCTACAGTTGTTTTTTTCGTTTCTAATGCAGGAAATTTTGTCAATTCTGTTACAGTCGGAATTGATACTGTCATTCAATACACAGTATTAACTCGGACTACATTTATTTGCGTATTAAATATCGTATACAGTACTAACAATATTTGACTGCTCAAACTGCTTAGAGACATTCTAGGGAGTTCCTCTTTTTAAGGGGTCCAGCATTCTTAATCTCCCCTCAATTGACTGTTATTTATTTTTTTTATATAAAAGGGTGAAATGCAGAAGGTCGTTCGCACTTTATGAAAACGATTTTGTAATTTGTTTTTGGCGTTTGCATTTTGAGATAAAAAAAATATATGGCTGAGATTCCATATAAGATTCCATTTATATGGCTGGAAAAATATATGGTTGAGATTCCATATAAGGCAGAGAAATTCCAGCCTTATATGGAAAGGACATTGATAAAGTTGAGCTTCATATGGACAAAGTCTCTAAGTCACACGTCTAAATCAACTGCTGCTTATTTAGCAAAGAAAGAATCAGAAACAGGAATAAAATGTATCCCATTTAATGAAATACCTGTAAAATTACCTGACTCTTCTCCAATGGACTTTTGCGATTTCGATTTTTTAATACGAGCCTTAGGTAAATGGCATCTAAGAACACTGAACGGACTTTGGAAAACGGTCCAGGAGGAATGAGGTAAAACTTACATAACAGTACTAAGCAAAAATTTACTTTCATGGAAAATTCGAGCTAGAGCTGTTGTCAAGATTCATGGCTATCAGATAGAAGCAAATCACCGCATTAAATATGGCATTTATACATAAAACTAAGGCCGTCTGCACACGGAGCAACTCAAAAGAAACTGATAAACGGACTGGTTTGTGATTTGAGTCAGTTATCAGTTTCTTTTGAGTTGCCCCGTGTGCAGACGGCCTTAACTATCAAAATCGTTTCCATAAAGTGCGGTCGACCTTCTGTATATAACAATTTTACAAGAAATACTTAATGTACAGTCGTTTCTTCCCAAACATTTTCCTCTTTATGGCAAAAATATTTGTTCAGCATACTCATACCATATTATGAAGACCAGAGTGGAAGTACCGATAAATTTTATTGTACATTAAAGCAAAGTTGTTATCACTAAATAACTAAAATGTTTAACAGCTATCTTCCTGATATCTGTCATGCATCACAATACTATCATTTCCGTGAGAAACGGGAAAATAAAGAAAAGTTGCCATTCAGCGCAATTCATTTATTTAAATAAACATTTCTGCTAACCTGCGATGTAATTACTTCTGAAGCCATCTTATCGCTTGTAAGAAAATTTCTTTAATTAACTCGTATCTCGGACATCTTCATTCATCTTTGTTTTTTTATTCCGTGCGTGTGTTTGCGGCTTTAATTCGAGAGACCTTTTTTTTCATTAGCGTCGGTTTCATTAGCCAGAAAAACCAATTATCTGTAAGCGCGGACGACTTTCAAAGATATTTATTCATAAAGACGTCCTCTCCCTTGTGTACTCAATGATAGTTGAAATAATTATGTGTTAGCAACATTTTTATTACTTTTTTCCATATTGTGGGGAGATTTGTAATCACATCAATATTTGAAACTAAATTTCTTTAGCAATAGGACAATTCATATCACGTTTATTGTACTTGCTTTAAAAGTCTTGTAAAGCTCATTAATGAAGATAAAGACACGGTAAAAAAGGTGTGATGGTCAATATAGATGTCGGTAAAAGAGAATTTTCCGGGCCATTCCTCCCGGGTTAGCTGCTAAATAAGCGAAGATAAAATACTACAAATGCAGAAATTTGTGGCTTAGTTTATTATGCAACATTTTTTTATTACTTTTCGATATTGTGAGGAGATTTGTAATCACATCAAAATTTGAAACTAAATTTCTATAGCAGTAGGACAATTCATTGCATTTGCATCTTTTAAGGCCGGACGATGGCTGAATGTCTAGGGCGCTGGAATTCGGTACCACAGGCTGTGAGTTCGAGTTGCACTATTGGCATGGATGTTTGTAGCCGTTCGGAATCGGCTTTAAGGCTGCTGTGTACTGGCCCTATTGAATTCGCTCACCTCGATGTTAACCTACGGAGAAAATGTTTCCAAGGATTGCCGGCTTGGATTGAAAGATTTTTTTTTAATTGTACTCCGTAATAAAGAAAGAAATTTTACACCTTGGGGCATTCTTCATTTTTTTTAAATGCAAATAATATTTTGAAATTTAAATTATTTTTTGAAAAAATCTGGTATAGTGTGTTTTAAAAGCTGATAAATTCCTGTGGTATATGAAATTTATAAAATGAATCTTGTTGCAATATATAGAAAAGTTCAAGCTTTCAGAAAACACCATTTGTATTGATTTATCAGCATTTATGTAGCTGTAAATAGCGGTCCTTATACGTACGCTCTTTCGCGAGTGCTTGGAGCATATGGGATTGCGCGCGGGAAAACTTACAGTCCACTCCAAAGCAGCTTTCCCTTACTCTCCGACACCTTAACACGTGCACTCAAATCGCGCGGGATTGTGGTTTCACGCGGGAAAGAGCATACGTGTAAAGGACACTAATGGTAGACACATTTTCTCCATAGGTTAATATTGAGGTGAGCGAATCCAATAGGGTTAGTACACAGCAACCTTAAGCATTAGGTCCTGGTCTATTTAATCCTTGTGTATAAAAAAGAATTACCGTAGCGCTTTCAACCAAACCAACCATTTATACGGCAAAATTGGTCACACACCAACCAAAACCTTTCTCGCCATAAGCCGGTAGTAAAATTTTTGTTGAGAATTATTGAGTGAGAATGCTTTTATATAAGTTGTTTAATTGTCGCATAGATATGAAAAAGTTACATTTAGTTACGAAAAAGCTGAGTTAACTCTTTGGTGTAATAAGTCACCGATTTTTTTTCTCTTCTTTGTTAATGGCCTAGTCCGGATTATGTCATTCGACCCAGAACGTACTGTCTTAAGATAAAGGCCATGTAAGAATTTGTTTTTCAATCAGGCACCTAAAATAGAAAACCTAAGCAAAGACGAAGAAAATCATAAAAATATCCTACTGTTTTCGATTTTGAGTTAAGATTAAATGATGGCCACTGTTTCACTGTTTATCCTTTTATCCTTTTCATTTCCATTGTGGAACCATCTACAATGGAATTCCGCAATGTTGTGGAAGTATCCTTTTCTTCGGCAATAAATAATACCCTCATGTAATAAATCGTTCTTGTATATCATGGAAACGAATTTGTAACAACCGAAAACTAAAACCCCTTCAGTCAATGCCGACATATTGCTGGTTTGCTTCTTAGCATAAATTCTGTTATGAAGGAAGAAATACTTTTACAGGTTAAAATGAAAGTGATGATAATCATATTTTTTGTTCCTGGCAGGGACTTAGCGCATCTTAAAACACGAGACAAGGTCAGCGATAAATTTTACAACTTTTCCTTTTTGCATCATACATAAAATATAACTAGTCCAAATACACATAAAAGACACCTAAATAACCACACTATACATCAAATGAAATCTATCAGCCCCATTGTGGAAAAATCTGTGAATTTATTCAACAGTCGATCGTACATTCAGTTATAGGCGAATTTGACCTTGAGTACCTTAGCAACGCATCCGAAGCTATGTATCCAAAGTATGTTCATGACTACTGAGTAAAGAAATATCTGACCAGGAGTCAAAACTTAGCGATCGCAATTTGTATGTGCTGCGTTTTCAGAAGACAGCTACCTTTTCTACATGGTGAACATTCTCGAATGTCGATCTTTTGGAACACTGTTACAGATTGGTTGTAGCTCAGTTTACATCGACCAATGAACTTGCAAATGGAAGATGGAGTTTAGTATCGATGTGACAACATTTTTCGTCAATAGGCCTTGGATGAACTTCCCTTCGTGGTGTTTCCCCATGATAAACAAACAAGATAATCAAGATGTAGACTAGTGGTAGAGCGTCGGCTTGGAACAGATGTGTCAGACGCACCTCCCTTGTGGACAAGTCGGCGCCAAAGGTTTTTGTCGCCAACTTGTCGTCCAGGGGGTTATCTGCAGACATGTTAGGCTTAAAGTACGAAATGTAAACAAAATATGGAACAGATGTAGTAAACGTACAAAAAACGTATCATA
The DNA here is from genome assembly GCA_907164885.2 of Dolomedes plantarius. Lineage (NCBI taxonomy): Eukaryota > Metazoa > Arthropoda > Arachnida > Araneae > Dolomedidae > Dolomedes > Dolomedes plantarius. The sequence goes on along the minus strand of OU015503.1, from coordinate 31,797,435 downwards.
ACGTATCAAACGTATAATAACTCATTTAAATAAACATAAAATACACCTTGGTTAAATTAACCACAACTTAAACCACCCTTTAAACAAACCACAACGTTTTCAAAAACTCAAACGTAGAAACGCATAACACAACTAACATGTAAGTCCATCAAACCACATCTAAATTAACCGTTTAAATTAACTGTTAATTTCAAATAAACCGCAAGAAACCTCGTTTAGCCTCCCACTTTATATCCCTAACAACCCCCAAAAGTACATCTATCTCTCAAAAATCTACATCTAATACTATCCAAAATACATCATTAATATTTCGCAACAACATGGCCGCCATATTATATCACGAAAACACGACTAGCCATTCAAACTAGGTTGCCATAAAATAACAAAATCTCGCCAAAATCGCATGGTTACCACACCAAACACAAAATCGCCAAACTTGGCAGGGAGGGGCGTATAACACATCTGTACCGTCTGCTTTCGGTGATGAACGAGCTCGAATCGAATCCCGACAAGCGCCATAAAATACCATGTCTAGGCCGGATATGGACACGTTAAATTCGTATACTGGAAAGTTCCGTGAGGTCAGAGAGGGTGGGAGAGTGTACGGTCCCCCCAGATGTCGCCCCTGTTTGTGCTCGGTCAAAATTGTGGTGGCACCTGGTCTAAGTCGGACTTCCATCCTTGAACCATTATAAACCGGAGCCACACCCCTCTGCCCGCTAGCCTATATGGACCTGGTCTGGAACACCTCCGGCCAGGGGGCATAAGAAAACCAACAACAAGAAGATAATAAGTATAAATAAAAATATTTTATTTGCGCTCTGGACAAGGGTTGTAAAAAATTTCTCAGTGTGGGAAAAATAATAGTATTTAACAACAAACAACACAAGATTTCAACATAAGACTGTGCAGAAGTTCTTCAATCATCATGTAAAAAAATACGGAGAATTTTCCGATGATTTTGTTTTTTAATCCCGTACTAGAAAATGCATATTTTGTTAATTCCGTTTTCCGAACTTGAAAACAGATCTTTAAATGCACTGCTTGTTTTTGTCAGTGCATTTTGTTTTAAATTAATATTTTCCCCAAAAAATTAATTTCGTAGCAATTGACAGCCATAATTTAATGTAATAATTTAACTAAGAAATATTTTCCAATTTTAGATGATTTCACATTTTTTATTGAAACGCCTACTTATATATGCATAGAACGGGATTAAAAAAATAAAGATTTGCTAATCTGTGTTTAAAAAAATACCGAGGGAAAGATTGTTCATTGCTTAACACGAGAATCTATGTTTCGAATAAATAATGATAATATTATTGATTGTAAACGTATTATAATTTTTCTATTTTTAATTACATTCATATATTTCCAATCATGCTTTTGATAGATTCTATAATTATTGATGCAAGCATTAAACTATAATACTTTTATATAAATATAAATTCTGTTTAAATTTGCATAAATATTCAAATTTTAATGAAGTGCAAATTTTTTCATTGCTACAGGAATACTGGATCATATCAATAAAAATTTACTAAGCTGGAATTAATAACCCCATAACTAAAGATAAAGGTTCCATCGACTACTAATTGAATCTTAAACACGTATACTATTTCTCTAAAGCCTACCTACTGAAATTTTCAGCTGGTAATGATCCGAAATGTTCTCTGCCGAACAGTTCCTTTAACACTTTCCCCCCAAAATGACATGGCCCATTTTCTGTAATTCTCGATTTAAAACAAGAAGAAAACTGAAAATGCGTCATGAAAGATGAAAAATATCAGGATTTTACATTCGAAAATCCTGTGGGATCATCCTAAATCTGAGGAACAATTGAGAAGCCTTCAGTATTTTCGCCACTGGGACAAATAAAGACGTTCCGCCATTACTCTTCATTTAAATGCTGTTCACCAGGCTCAGGAACACAAAAGAACACTTTTCAAAGACTCGGGAAATATTCCAAGACAATCGAGACCTTTTTTTCTCTCAACTCGAGGATTACTTCTCGAGTTTTTGTATTTAATGTTGAATTAGGTATTTAAATTAGCATTCCTTGACGCGCACTACCTTTTTTTTGTTGTTATAAGTAAAAAGTTTGAAGATGTTCTATGAATGACTGTAGATTCTTTAGCATGCCACAATAGTTTGAGGAAAACTCTTGAGGTATTATTTTAAAGAACTCGATTGAGATGTTCTCAAAAAAAGTGGGATTCACAACAAAACCAGTCTTTTATTCTAGAAAGAAAAACTATATTGCTCTAACTTCAATGGTACGTTAAATTTTCGCCTTCGAAGTAAGTCTTCGCACCAAGTTTCAATTTCTAGCATGAAATATATATATATATATATATATATATATATATATATATATATATATATATATATATATATATATCATGACAATAATCGTGGATTATCAGAGAGGGATATTTAATATTTATCCAGAATTATGAAAAAAAAATTCAGGTAGTCTCTTCTAACGAAACTATCGCGGGTTATTAACGTAGGATTACTTATCGTCGCTTACTTTTGTATGCATATATGTATGTATGTGTTATGTATATATTTATCTATATATATATATAAATATATATATATATATATATATATATATATATATATATATATATATATATACCGGGTGGTCATAATTAAACTGACAGTGCTCACAGTGTTCTGTAGCGCGATCTATTTGCGAGAATGACGTCACATTTTGTAGGAAGATTAAACAAGACGGGGGACGAAGGATTCCGCGAAAAAATAAATTAGTTCCAAAAGTCACCGCTAGGGGAATATTTGGCGCTGTGTAATAGAAAATGGAGTGTAAACAAATGCAAATTAATACAGAATAAAATTACCTTTTATTATCCACATTTTCTTATTTAGTTCAAGTGCAATATGGCAACACTTTTAAAAAAGCGTAAAATCTACATAAATACCGATAAAGTCTCGTGATCTGCAATATCACGTACGCTGAGCAGAAGAAGAAGTTCTTTATTCAAATTTCACGTTACATCCATTGGCACAGTGCCAGCTGCTTGGGGTTTAAAATGCAATGTGTTACGTGTCGAATCAATCGGATTGAAAGTTTATGTGCAATGTCTCCTTCTTTAGTCGAGCGTGTGTTACTGGTCGAATTCTTTTACCTCAACCAGTGCAACGCGTCAGCCGCTCTTCGTGCTTTTAGAACGCACAAAAAAATGCGTAAAGGTAACGGTCCTGTGTCAGTTAATGGGCTAAAAGTAACGGTTGCGACGTTTGAGAAAACAGGTTCTCTGAAGGTTCAGTCAGGCAAAGGACGAAAACCTGTACCACAGGATACAATCGAAGTAGTAATTTTATTCCGTATTACTTTGCATTTGTTAACACTCTATTTTCTATTACACAGTGCCAAATATTCAACTAGCGGTGACTTTTGGAACTAATTTATTTTTTCGCGGAATCCTTCGTCCCCCGTCTTGTTTAATCTTCCTACAAAATGTGGCGTCATTCTCGCAAATAGATCGCGCTACAGAACACTGTGAGCACTGTCAGTTTAATTATGGCCACCCGGTGTATATATATATATATGTATGTATGTATGTATATATATACATATATGTAAGTCAAAATTTTGACCACATTTTGGTAGATTTCTGTTCAACTGTTTTCTGCTTGCCGAATCTATACAGACTGGGTTTGGCGCGCTGCCAAAATTATAACTCGCGAGGTACGGACGGACGAAATTTTGCTTTTCGGAGGACCGTTATGGAGGAACGTAATCCTACGTTACAACGGCTTCTTAATTTCCTTCTGTTAATTCAATTTTCAGAGAACGTACACTCCATGTCGTTTCTAATTAAAATAAACAAAGAAACCGATTAATCGAGGATCATGGCTTGGAAATCAGTGGGGTCATATTGCCCCTGAAATTGCCTAATTAGAAAAGAAACAGTATTATTTATTGCACCAAATTAGTGTCCCCATATATAAATACTTCTTGTACTGTGACTTTTTGTACTAGGATATTTCTATATTAAGATTACAAAAGTTGCATATATGTTTAGTTTTGTCGTACAAATAAAGGTTTTTGGATAAAATTGCTTATTTATCAAACTTTATTGATGACTAGCGGAAAACTAAATGCCTAAAATAAGAGATCCGCCGACAGATTTTTATTACAGAAGAATCCTTTACATTTCAAAGTTTTAGAGCTATTGGTTCAGTCAAAATATTTCGAAGTTAGTGACAAAATCAGTAGGTTTTTATCGGCATCTTAAGGCTGCTGTGTTCTAACCGTATTGGATTCGTTCACCTCAATGTTAACCTATGGAGAACATTTACCTAATATTTACAACCACACAAATGCCGATAATCAAATAAAAATGGTATTTTCAGATAGTCTGAACTTTTGTTAACCTTGCAACAGGATTCATTTTATAAATTTCGTCCTCCAAAGGAATTTATGAGCGTTTAAAACACACTAGACTAGATTTTCCCCCGAATAATATAAATTTTAAAATATTATTTGCATTTTTAAAAAAAACGAAAAAATCGTTCAATCTATGTCGGAAATCCTTGGACACATTTTCTCCATAGTTTAACATTCAGGTGAGCGAATCGAACAGGGTTAGTACACGGCAGCCTTAAATTCTCATTTTAAAGAAATCCACGTGGTTTACAAGTCAAACTACAGACTTCTTGCCTTCCGAATTTGTGCACTTTACAATTATACCCAGATGGTAATCCAAACCGTCTTGGAAAGAAACTAGTCTACTAAAACAATCCATCATTAACTCTACTCTTTCACCACTATTTCCTAATTAGCACTACTTTGTAGATAGTTAATAGACCTTTACGAAAAAATTTCTTAAACACGGAAAAAAGTCTTAAGGAAAGACTCCCAAAATAATTTTTGGAACTCTGTAGTACAGTTTTAGAATTTTTCATATGAAGTATTTCCCAAGAAACACACATTAGCATGATTCGCTGCGTAAAACAGAAAGGAATAAGCTTAAAATGTAAATTATATTCTGATTCACTCGAAATTTTACCCGGATGAATGGAATTTATTGAAAACCTAAAAGTTCTGTACTTATTCTCAAAGTTACTCTAAAGTAAAATAGAAACAAACCATAATCAAAGGTATCTGAATCTATTTACTTTTAAAGTAATCAAATGTAGTTCCAGTGAATAATAAAATTTACATTTTATTTAAAAGAAATCGTCGAAATTACAGTAAATGCAACAATGATAAATCGCAAATGAAAAATACATATAATGTAATTAATTTATATCATATATACTATTAAATGTGTTTTACAATATTATACACAACTACTTTACTACTTATTTACTACTATATACAAATACTAGCTGAAAACCCGCACTTCGCTACGGAGTACATTCAAATTAAATACAACGGTCAATGTATGCAATTAATGACAAATATATATATAATACGTCGATCAATGTATACAATTGATGAAAAAAATATATTTATAAAAAATCGTAAGGGATATTTTTATACACAAAATAATGTAGAAGAAAATATTCAAATTAAATCTAATAGGACATACTAAAGAATATAGTATAGTTAATATAATACAGTTTGAGGAACACAATATCTTTTACTGTATTTTAATATTTTTTGGATAATGCCCAATCGTCTGCCGCATTAGCAAAAAAAAAATATTTTTTTTGTCTATTTAGTTGTTATGCATGTGACAATAAATTTATTTAAAGTACCAGAAAAAGAAATCACGTGATCAGCATTTAATAAATTAAATTCTAAAAAGTAATCTTTAAAAATTCACTAAAAATCAGAAAAGGGAGGTAAAGATTCGAAACAGATTTCATTTTAAAGGAATTTTTATGATCTTTCTTGTGATATAAATTTTATAACCCTCAAATTATTATTTTAAATGCAAACTTAAAAAAAGGTACTAAAACAGCTTAAAAATTTAATTTAAAAAAATCTAAGAAGAATTTTTCAAAAATCTTTCTTGGTGCACCCCTACACTATAAGAAGAATCGCCATGCAAAATTTCAGCCCTTTAGGTCCAGCGGTTTGGTCTGTGCGTTGTATGTCAGTCAGTCAGTCAGTTACGGAACTGTTTTATATATATAGATTATTATTATTTCCAGTATACTATTAAATATTACAAAATTATTTATATTTTTATAATTCAAACTTAGAAAGGAATTTTTTGCATATTTAACGGCACTTTACATATTTACTTAAATTGTACATTTAAATATACTTTGGTTTATTTTCCATAAGCCAGAATAAAATGTAAATTTCCCTATATATTTACTATACTTACAGGTAATAGTCTGTTAGGTATTTTATTTAAAAGTAACGCTAAAATTTACTCCTAAATAAAGTGGCAACTAACTACAGGGAAATGTATTCGAATGCATTTTGTCCGATACCGCTATCAAAGATAATTCCAGTGAATAGTGTTTCATTTGAAAGACTTTCTTATTTCAAAAATATAATTTAAACAAACACGAGATATAGATTTCACCTGATAACCAGGATAATGCATAAAAGAATTAATGCACAGGTAAAATTTACTATTTTTTTGTTTTGTTTTGAAAATCATTTCTATTATAGGGGATCTCTACAAATAAACCTTTATACGTTGATTGCTTAAAATGCTCTGTTAATAAAAATTCGGTTTCATTTGAAAACTGGGAAGAAATGATAATTATGATAATTATTGTGTTTAATACTGATTAGACACGAATATTCAGTATAGCTTGTGTTAGGTTTACATAAGATTCGATTCACAATAATCGAACTTTTAGGTCAATAAATCTAAAGAAGCCGCTTAAGATATGCAAATTACAGCATACGCGGTAGGTATAAATATCAAACAGCTAGATTAAAGAAAAAAGGGCCAACGAAGTGTTGAGGAAGGAGCTAGGAAGTGAGAGGAAGGGAAAGGAGGAGTAGTGCTGGCGAAACGAAGTATCGTGCTGGAGCTAGGCTTAGAGTCTGGTTTGATAATAGTTGACTTTTGCGAGCAACCGCTGGAGGCATAGCTAGGTTGCTTCAAACCTACGCGAGTCATTGCTATGCCCAAAGTTTACGTGGCAGGACTGCTGGTTGACTTTCAAAATATCTGTGAGTATTGCAAAGTGTATTTTTCTTGAATGAGTAGTTATACAAGTGAATATATTGAATTGTATTTCCCTTGCATGAATGTTACATACCTTGTACTAGTAGAACGCATTGCTTACGTTGAAAAGAAATTATATATGTGCAAAAGCTTGAATAAACATTGCTGTTATGTAAGAACTGTGTTTGAATGAAATTATTTAGAGTACTACTTGAAGATATACAAACCCAAAGTCAGAGAAGAAGTGCAAAAACTCTATACTTGTTTTGTTTGATTATGTACATGAAATTTTCAACCCATCAAATTTTACGGTTTAAAATCCTTTTTAGACAAATGAATTGACCAATGACACACAAATTCAGCATAGATTGTTTTGTATGATTATATACGGGAAATTTTCAACCCACCAAATTTTATGGTTTAAAATCCTTTTTAGAACAATGAATTGACCAATGACACAATTTACCAATGACCAATAAATTTACCTATGAGCAATGACACAAATATTCAGCACAGATTGTTTTATTTGATTATGTACATGACATTTTCAACCTGCCAAATTTTGCGGTTTAAAATCCTTCTTAGACCAATGACACAAATATTCATCATAGATTTGTTTCTTTACTTATGTATGTGAAATTTTTCAACCCGCCAAATTTTAAGGTTTAAAATTCTTTTTAGACCAACGAATTTAAAAGTTGGCGTACCTGATAAAAAATAAACTGATAAATATCCTTAAAAATTGAATTCTGAAGCACATTTACATTTTTTGGGGGGAGGGGGTGGTGAAAGTTAAATATGCGTGCATGTTATGTAGTTTCATCAGAAATCATAACGCTATGAAATCTCAAAAATAAAAAATTCAATTTATTTACACAAACTCGTGAAAGATTAATGTCTTCTATTCCCTACTTCCTTTCCTAAATTAAATTATCACTTCCTATCTTACTGTTCAAAGATTAAGTTACACTCCAAGATTTTATAAGTGTCATACCTGAGATAATTCTAATGTGAAACTATATTATGTTTAGTCAAGTATACCGTGCTGGGACTCTCTTAAGCCTAAATTGAATTAAGATTCCCCAAAAAAATGTGTCAAAAGCCCACTACGCGTAAAATTTTATTCAGCATTCATATAAGAGGGGAAATTTTCAGGCATACATTCATGATATAATATGCTATATTGAAGCAATAAATGCGTGAAAACCTAACGTTTAATCTTTTTAATATTCTTATCTTATGTAAATGCCTTGTGTTTATGCTTTAGGAAGTTTGGAACAGGAGAAAAAATTACTCAAATTTCATTACTCGTAAAGCAGAGTAACTTGATATAAGCCGCAATCACCAAATTTTAACCCCATGAGCGGCATTTAATTGTAAATTTATTGTTGTGCTCTCGGCAACACAGAAAGGCTGTTCTAGAGATATGAATGTCGACGTGAACTAGAGAGGCTGCGTTTAAAAAGTAATGAAGTTATCATGTTGAATAAAAATGTGTTGTAGTGATAAAACGACTGTTGTTTAAGAAAGTAAAGTTACATCATGATATAATGAAAGGGAATATTGTCAATAAAGTAGAGTCATAGTTGTGGAGACATCCAGGTAAATTCTTTGGAATTTTTTTACGCCCTAAAATCGCAGTGTAGTATAAAACAGTAGTGGATTTGAAGCCAGGTTAATCGGCCAAAAATTTACAATACAACGTTAATAACTTTGACGTTCTGCAGTCAGGAGATAACGGGAATAATTTTTTTACGTGCTTTCTTATCTAACACTTATATCTACTTTTCAAATTAACAATTACGTACTTTCTGATCTAATACTTATATCTACTTTTCAAATTAACAGTACGTACTTTCTGATCTAACACTTATATCTACTTTTCAAATTAACAACTGTAATTATTCTAAGGGGTACATTTACTCTACGAGATACGAATAGATCTGTTCGAGACCTCCATCTTATATTCTGCTAGTCGATTTGATGCCAGGTTAATCGGCCAAAAATTTATAATATAACGTTAATAACTTTGACGTTCTGCAGTCATGAGATAACGGGAATAATTTTTTATGTACTCTCTGATCTAACACTTATATCTACTTTTCAAATTAACAATTATGTACTTTCTGGTCTAACACTTATATCTACTTTTCAAATTAACAATACGTACTTTCTGATCCAACACTTATATCTACTTTTCAAATTAACAATACGTACTTTCTGATCTAACACTTATATCTACTTTTCAAATTAACAATACGTACTTTCTGATCTAACACTTATATTTACTTTTCAAATTAATAATACGTACTTTCTGATCCAACACTTATATTCTGCAATTGCTTCCACTCAATCAGTTTGGGCTAAAGTTCATGAAAATGAAAAGAATAATATTTTGCTTAAAGTTCCTCTGAACTTTTGAAGAGTAGATAAGTTTTTATATCGTGAGTTATCCAATGAGTTTAAATGCTGCTATAATTTACCTAAAAATGCATATCAAGCAATTAATTAATTGCACAAGTTATGTTTTGCGCATGACATATTAATTTCTGTGGCTTTATGTCTGCGCGTTCTGAGTAATAAAAATTTTTTCAACGATTATGCTTCACTGAAAATTTTATCTAGAAAATGTTATTTATGTTTTGTATCAAATTCATACACTCCAACCCACCACTGAATTTCTTGAAAAATGTTCAAATGTAACAAGTCAATACTTTTAGATGGTATTCCGTCAAAGTCCACTTACGTATGACTGTGGAGTATTGCTCCTCTGGACAGTTAAGCTACATAGACATAGACATGGTACATTAACGAAGCACCAGAGAGCAGGGCTCCATATCCTCGGTATGGATAATTTTTTTGTGGCTGTATTTCCGTTCTCAGGATTAAAATAAAAGTGTTGACTTGAAAGTTAAAAAATAATAATAATAATAATAATATTAATAATAAACAGTTAAGGCTAATTGCCATTCCTTGCTCTATATCCAATGATTTTCATGGTTTTCCGCTGGTTTTCAAAACGATTCAAAAGTAAAATTTTTAATTATTGTAATAGACTCACTTTGAAAATAACTCGGTATCTTTTTCTACTAACATTTATTGTAGAAAATACTTTTCATCTGGATACATTTTATATTTTCAATTTCACTGAGATTTTTCGGAGAGCTCAATTGTTCAATTTCTCGCGTCTATATGATTAAAAAACAGCATTTTTTTCCAATAATTTTGAAAAAATAGGAAATCAACATACATATTTCATCAAAAATAAATAAACTTGATTCTTTTCGAGTTAATTCTTGTGTTCCCTTTTGCTGCGTTTTTTAAATAAATAATAACTTATAAGAGATTAGATGTTCAAAGAGGTTCAGTCATGCAACTTACTATCCAAAAATTTTCCTATAGCATTCTGATTAGAACAGATCTACTCGCATTTATTTCATATAAGCTCTTTTTCAATTATTTAATAAAAGCAAAAAATATTTGTTCTTATTTATAACGATTAAAAAATGTTTAATTTCTAATATCAAGCAAGATATTTTTCAACGTTTTTAAAAAGATATTGAACTTCTCTCATTTAATTTTAGCAGAATTAAATTCAAGCAGATCGTTTTTAGCAAAAAATATTATAATCATGATGTAATAAGACTTTCTAAGGATAAATACGCAAAAGAATTAACTAAATACTTAAAATCTTCATTTCTGTTTTTCATTTGAAATATTAAGTGGTTTTATGCATTATAAACAACAGGGGTAAATGTTACTTTGCTTCCAAACTACCGGATTATCAGTATCCTTGGATGTATGCCATAGAAGTTTCTTTATTCCTTTACAGCCCTTGTAACCTGATTTGCACTTTTTCAAAATAAAGGTTACTTTTTTCTACAGGAGTTCAGGTTTCTCTTTTTTTAACTCTTTTTAGGAGAATAAAAAATTCCACAGGAAGGAAAAACTACATGAAGACACTAAATTCACAAACCCAGCAGGATTATCTCGATATCGAGAGCAATTGAGAAGCATTGAGTTGTTTTAATGCTGCGACACAAAATGTTGTTTGGCCATTACTCTTCATTTAAATCCCTGTTCTGAATTTTATGGCGAAGAGAAAGCGGAGTGTTTCTAAGAGTCTAAATATTGACTTTCCTTCGGCATTTTCTTTCTACGGTGGTCTATTATTTTGTTTGAAACATATGTTTCCGAATAAAGGGCTTTTTTGCTAAATAAAACCAAATACATTGGATTTTAATTTTTTAACAAACTTTCAATTCTCCCAAGTTGTCTGCTTCAAGAAACAAGAATTTCATGCATAGCTTCAAGGGCGAAATTTCCAAGTTCACTACAAACTTTCCTTGTATTTCTCCAGAGAATTTATCAGGAGCTGTTCTGTTCCACGTTTGCTGACTCTTTCTTGCACCTTAAAAACATTTTGAGAACTGAGCCTGGAACTTCTGCTTTCATAGCAGATGTGTCGATCATTTTACCACTGTGCCATTCCATGATCTTCGCTAATAAGCCTCACAGTTTTTCCTCACAAAAGAGAACCTGATAAAAATTACTAAATTATTTTAAGATGTGACTAAAAACACCACTCTTTTACACGTTCTCCCATTTATTGATATTCCCTTAATTTAAGTGATACTGTTTACCCATAGAAATCCAATGTAGATCTTCTGCTTTACCAGATAAGTGTGTGGACCAATAAACCACCAAACCATACCATAATTTTCGCTAACAAATCTTACTTATTGTATTGTGCTGCCAGCACTGAATATCTTTTTATAAAATCTTACATTTATGAAGTTTTAATATAAATTTACTGCAGTGTAATTTATAGCTCACCTAGATTTTCAAGATAAATTCATTTAGTTAATATCGGTATTATTGGTATTATTTCTCTCCTCCTTCTCCGTTCACCTTAATCCATCAGCTTCTCTTTTTAATTAAACAGTCCTCTTTTTAACAGTCCAAAGGAGCAACACTTCACAAGGGATATATAAAGGGACTTTGAAGGAATACTATCTAAAAATATTGACTTGTCATATTTGACTATTTTCCAAGAAATTCAGTGGTAGAGTCGGGGGTATGAGTAATTAGTAGCCGTTTCTAATTGGCGTTCTCCTCTTTAAGTGCTCTGCGGAAAAAAATACTTCTACATTGAATGCATGATGAGTTCAAACATTACTTTGGTAATATGTGCACATCTGATTTTAACATTCTTGCCACTATTTTCTTACCTTTAGTTTCTTATTATATGACAAACAAGCTGAATACCCGTGCTTTGCTACGGAGTACATTCAAATTAAATACAACGACCAATGTATGCAATGAATGCCAATATATATATATATATATATATATATATATATATATATATACATATATATATATATATATATATATATATATATATATATATATATATATATACTATATATATATATATACTATATATATATATATATATATGTATATATATATATATATATATATATATATATATATATATATATATATATATATATATTGGCATCGATTTTGATTTATTAATATTTAATCTTTATATTATATATATAGATAATATATATACGAAACGTAATATTAATACGTATTATTAATATTTATTTTTTTTATATTTAATCTTTATATATATATATATATATATATATATATATATATATATATATATATATATATATATATATTATACATATATACTCGTATTATAAATACAACGGTCAATGTATGCAATTAATTTGTATGTTTAATATCCATAAAACATACTAATTTGAATTAAACTCTTTAAAAACTTCCATCTCAATTAGTCTAGTGGTTAAATTTTATCTTCTACTGTATTTTAATATTTTTTGTCAATTTATGCACTTGACGCAAAATTAATTTAAAGTATCATAGAAAGAAAAGAAACCCCGTGATCAGCATTTAATAAATTAAATTCTAAAAATTAATCTTTAAAAATTCACCAAAAATCAGAAAAGGGAGGTAAAGATTCAAAAAAGATTTCATTTTAAAGGAATTTTTATGATCTTTCTTGTGGTGTAAATTTTATAATTCTCAGGTTATTATTTTAAATGCAAACTTAAAAAAGTTACAAAAAGCTTTAAAATTTAATTTTAAAAAATCTATGAGGAGTTTTTCAAAAATCTTTCTTAGTGCACCCCTACACTATAAGAAGAATCGCCATGCAAATTTTCTGCCCTTTAGGTCCAGCGGTTTGGTCTGTGCGTTATTTGTCAGTCAGTCAGTCAGTCACGGAACTGTTTTATATATATAGACTAGCAATGACTATGAATCCCTTACTAAAATTTTCTTTGGCTTGTTGGGACTAGGAATTTTGGTCTTTGGCTCATTTGGTGATACAAATGAGTATTTTCTCTTACAATCATGTAAGTAAATTCATGCCTCCTTCTCAGTCACAGTACATTTCCATCAATCTATGATTAAATTATTTTAACCAAATTAGAGTTAGCTGTGTGTTTTAAGAACTCTGTCATATTCTAGGAAAAAGGCGGTGAACATTATTCTTATTGTTTTGATTTATGATTTAATATTTTTGTTTCCTTGTTCCCAGTGTCTACAAAAGGTCTTAAGGGCATCATAATGTTCTTTCAGTCACTCGGTTCTCATTTCAGATCAGGGACTTCCCTTCAGAAAAATCTTTAATGCACATAGGGCCTTTTATCAACTGTTTATTGTTTTTTACCAGAAAAAGCAAAGCTTGGAATATTTTTATCTTTTTGATTAATAGCATTAGTTATTTTGTATGTAAGGTACTAACTTTTATTTCATGATATTGACAGTAACTGTAAATTACAGTATATAAATATTTATCTTCCCAAAGAGTGAATCATAATGCTCGATCTGAAGCGTGTTTGCATTGGCGATTTTTAAAAAAGACATTTTTAACTACTGAAGAGAAAAATTTAGTTTCCATACAATGAGCTGCTGCCAAATTATTCTTTTAATTATTTATTTTTCATCATAATTTTCTTAAAAGTTGGAAAGAGCCTTTGTATATTCTGCGACCATGTTCTTTATTGAAAATCACATAGGAATAACCTTAATAATGGCAAAGGTGAAAATTGACATCCAGATAGCCGATCCAACAATTTTGCGTGTGTCAGTCAATATTTTTTTTTCCTTTAACAGAATGGTTAAAAAGTTTATTCTTACCAACATATTACTTTTAAAAAATATAGTGATACAAATCTCATTCAACAGGCTCTGTTTTTACGCATCCTAGTACGAGTTTCACTGTTATAAAACATGGTTAAAAAGTTGCACAGTCACAATGGTTACATATAGCATTCAAAAATTCTATTGCTTCATATCGTAGCCAAAAATATTCATTGTCATATTGCAGGGTCAAAAATTTCCATTGTCACATATCGTCGCAAAAAATTTCCATTTTTATGTAAGAATATATTATACTGTTGCATATTTAATAATTTTCGTTTATTGCATTATTTCTCTTCCACTTGCAGAGAGTTTTTCAGAAAATAAGGCTCTTTGTGTCAGTTCGTATTTCTACTTCATCTCACTATCAATGAAAATTTCGAATTTTTTTTCAGGATGTCGTATAAAATATAACAATTCCTAGATAAATTTTATAAAGTTATGAAATGTCTGCAACTTCAAGATATTCTCACAATTCTGTTGAATTTTTATAAATAACTGAAATATTGCTACTGTAGATTTCAAATTTTCATTAGAATATTTCCAGAAAAATACTGTATATTTCTCGAGTGCATAAAATGTTTTTTAATGTTTATATGCATGTGATACTTATTTTAAGTTCACGCGTCTGGGAACATTAGATGAATGATCCACTGGGATTATTTGAAGTAGAAAAAGTCATGATCTTGGTATAAAATAATCTTGGTCTTTGAGGTATCAAACTTTACTGTATTTGAAATATTTTTACGAGAAATGTTGTCCTTTTTTCGCTACACCTAGACCTTTTAATTGTTTTTTCTTACATTCGTAGTTTAATGTTAATCGAAGAAAACGTTTTGGAATACTGGAATTCACAACAAGAGATTTCCTCTCATCGCCGGGATGGTCTAATTTTCAAGATTCTTTGAATTCCAGAGACTCAAAGTTCGGATTCCGCTTTTGGCATACGCTTGTTAGAGTTCCACTTGTGAGCCGAAAAGAATATTGGAGGGTCGTTGGGAAGCGTAGAACAAATACTCACGAAGAAAAAATCAAGTAATTAATACGAAAGAAAAATCTTATGTAATAAGTCTGTTCTACCAATGCTATGTGTCGTTGGTCACAATCCAGAAGATCGACTGAAAAAGAAGGTGGGGGAAAATGCAAAGTATGGTTTTCACCATTTCAGTTTGTAGACTGTATCAACTTGTATCCATAAACATACCTTATATATATATACATATATATATATATACATATATATATATATATATGTGTGTGTAAGTGTGTGTAAGTAATAAATTTTAACCACCTCTAATCGCCTGTAATCCGAGTTCTATCTCTCTATGGTAACCTTTCCGTCCTTTACCAATACTAACCTACCTTGCCAATTTCTGGCAACCAGTTTATAGTTACTTCTACGCTCGCCAGATGAAAGCTGGACGTCGCGCTGTAAGGTCATGTTATTGCTGGAATAAAGTTATATGTTCTTGTATTCGAATCATATTGTTTTCGACCACGATGCTTATTTCAGGAGATGACCATTCGGGTCATCTCATATATATATATATATATATATATATATATATATATATATATATATATATATATATATATATATATATATATATATATATATATATATATATATATATATATATATATATATATATGCATGAAACTACTCGAAGATTTTACTTATTTTTTGCCACTTTTTAGTTTTACATTACCAAAAACACTAAGGCATTTCTCTGAATAACCATACATAAAACAGTTCTTTATTAGAAGAAAGATGCCGTGAACGGAAATAAGAAACTAACATCATATCTTTCCTCAGGATTTAAGGGAGAACACACTAATTTAAATAAAGAAATTGCTGTAGTTCAAATTTGCAACCGTTTATGCTTTGATCACATTTTAGGACATATCTTGCCAAATCTTTAAATTTTTGGCTGTTTTGAGGATGATCAATAGATAGTCGTTTCATTGAGCATTTGCCAAAAATTAGAGCAAACCCAAACCACTTACCAAGTTAATCATAGTTACAGCTTTAAAATTACAACTATAATTTGATAAATTTTAAATTAACTCTTTTTTATACTATTTACCTTCATTTCTGTTTAGCTAATTTTCAGCACAATTAAAATACAGTATTAAAAAATTTTTATTTACTATTTTGCTCTTGAATTTAATTAGCAGTTTTCTCTAAAGAAGTTTATTATGGAATAAAGAGAAATGTTTAATTACAGTTTTTCCTAAATCCCCAGTTTTTTCTAAAGAAGTGCATTATGCCATATTAACAAAATTTTGTATACTATTTATTTTGCCAATAAAATATTTACAAGGTTTTCGTAAAAATTTTGTAATGCAATATTAAGAAATATTTATTTACCATTATGCTCCATAATATAATTACTTGTTGTTCCTAAAGAAATTTATAATGCAGTATTCAGAAATATTTTTATACTATTTTACTCCGAAATACAATAACTGGTTTTTCCTGGAGAAATTTACTGCTCAGTATTAAAATTTTATAAATTAATTTCTCTGCAAGTAATATGAAATCATCAATTTTTCATAGGCATATTTTAGCTTTATTATTAAGGAACTCTAAGAAATTTTATTTTTAATGCATGAGAGTCCTTTATCCATCTATATGTAGGCGTAAAATCTGTAAATAAACCCTAATTTTAAGAGCTACTCAAGTGAATACTTCGTCGAAATGTATTCATAAACTTAATCCAGGAGTTTACGCAAACTTCATCCTATGAGGAATAAAATCTATGAAACCAGCTCTTTGAAATTAAAAGAAATGACGAATATTTTACACATAAGTACCTACGAGCCATATTTTTCGTAATCATGATACACGTAATCATCGCTTTCATTGTCGCAGCTCCCACCATAAACAGCTTTATTGATTTTTAGCTTATTCCGGCATGCATTAAAAAAATTATCAAAATTCAGGAGCAAACATTCCGTCTTTTCTTCTAAAAAATACGGTTCATAAATATTTAAATTGAAATCTTTAAAAATAATAATCGCTTACTTTATTCCGACCGTCTAAAAACACTGTATATGAATATCGAAGAATATTTAATGGGCTTTCACAAGCCTTGGATATCCGCATGAATATTTTTTTCATTCAGGAAATGTGTTTACGAGCCTGCTCCCCAGTTCTTGCCTTTCTTTTTCTTTTTTTTCGTTTTTGGACCCGACTTAGCATTAATGTTTCCTTTCAGACTCCACCGTGCTCTTTTAGGGATGAAATTCAGGGCAATAATTACGAAAAGTGTATTTATTGGCCGATAAAACACGGGCGGGATTAGTATTCTTTGCAGGTTTCCATACATTAGGCGAAAATAATTTGTCGTGAAGTGAGCAAAGAGGTTTAGCGTATTATTTTTATGCACCTTGTTGTTTCGGGTTTTATAGTGGATGTAAATGAAGGGGCACAGACGTAAATTGAAAATGAAGTAGCCCTAAATTTTCTCTTGCTTTTCATGCTTCTTGTTTTCACTTTTCATACATTTCATATTTTGCCCCTTTTTTTTCATTTTTTTTTTTGTTCGTTCACCTTACTTGATTTTTTATGGTATTGCCGGGAAAGGAATTTTTAAACTAGGGTATTCAACAAGTGTAATAAGGGCTTGAGGCAGCCTTCGGGTAAAGCGCTGGCTTTTTGTGCTGAGGGTTCTCCTATCGAATCCCAACGTTCGCCGTAAAGGCTACTATGTACTAACCCCATTGGATTCGCTCACCTCAATGTTGACCTATGGAGAAAATTTGTCCACGGTTTGCCGACTTGGATTCAAAGATTTTTTATAAAAAATTATACTCCGTCATAGAGAAAGAAATTTTACATTTGTGTACATTTTTCGTTTTTTTAAAAAAATGCAATTAATATTTTAAAATTTAAATTATCCGGGGAAAAATTTGGTATAGCGTGTTTTAAACGTTCATAAATTCCTTCGGTGGATGAAATTTATAAAATGAATCCTGTATCGCTTTGCAGAAAAGTTCAGGCTATCTGACAATACCAATTTTATTTGATTATCAGCATTTATGTACCTGTAAATAGTTGACAAAAATATATTTTAAATAAAAAATATGGGGGCAGCGCTTAACCCCCCTATAGAGATAGAGCCATTACAATCCCTCAAAATGTCAATCCTAAGGGGGATGGAATTCTCGAACTGTCAACTGGACTCCTCCCTCCACAAGAGTCTGCAAGAAGAGGAAAAGGGAAATACGAATTTTTTTCTTAGTACATAGCAGCCTTAAATACCTCCGTGTCCGGGATATGGGCACGTTAAATCCGTAGACTGGATAGTCCCTCTATGAGGTCAGAGAGGATACGACGTCTCCCCAGATGTCGCCCCTGGGGTTATTCGGTCAAAGTTGAGGTGGCAACTAGCTAAGACGAATTCCGACTCTTGTGGTGCTATATAAATCGGAGCTGCACACTTCAACCCGAAACCTGTATGGACCTGGTCTGGAGCTTTAAGCCAGGGGGCATTTGAAACAACACAAGTGTAATAAATATGAATATATTACATATTTTCATTGCAGTCGTTGATAGGTTTTAGCCACGTTAAGGGTTCATCAGAGAGTCGTTTGCGTTTATAAGACATTTGTGCGGGATTTTTCCAGCATTTCTATCTAATGTCGTAGTTTTAGTATTTTTTTTTTTGGGGGGGGGGGGTTTCTTAAGACAATTTATGACGTTACATCGGTTGATATTGCAGATATGCATTTCCAGTAATCAGGACATTTGGCTGCAGCAGAAGGTTCCGGGTTTTACTCCCGAGCCTGCTAAGTATCTATGTTATTCTTGGTTCAAATGTTTGAAAGTGTGCAGCTGAGCCATTGTTGTTATGAACCACTCACTGTAACTGAAAAACTACTTGGATTAACTGCGTCAATATTTACAATATCCTCATATCCTTTTCACAAAATTATCGGGGTCCATTTTTCCACCATTTATGGACTCCTTAACATAGAACAGCCAATTGATAAAGTAGCAATACCAGTAATTATCCTATTATTTTACATTTGGATCATTCTATTCAACTTAACCGATAATATCACATTTCCGAAGTATTCAGTGGTATAGATAAAGAACCTCAGTTTATAGTTTCATCTATATAACGCTAAATAATCTTAAAACATTGTTATTCCATGTGAAATTACGCCAGTTTTCGAATTTTTAGACATCTCTAAATTCTCCAATTTTTAAACATACTCCATCTGGGAACATTTCTCTAGAGTTTGCTGTGATAAACGAAAAGGGCGTAATTTTTTTACATTTTTTATCATGTCCCCTGAATACACAATAGATAATACTGTTTTACAAAATACGGTGTCATGTCTCACTTGCATTTTTAGCAATTTCGGATGAAAATTCTGATGTACTGCCGTTTCACGTGCACTGTGTTATATTTCCCTTCCTTTTTTAATCATTTCTTATGCTAAGTGTTCATTTGAAAGAAAATCTCAAGAGAAAGTCTCGAGATTAGTCTCAGGGTGTTGTCCATTTGAGATCACTTACGATCTCGAGACAGTTTCGTGAGACTCGACAGTCACTGCAGTCTCGTGACCAGGAACATTTCGTGTCGACTTGAGAGTCAACTCGCAGTCACTTGTGTGATTTGATCGCAATTTGTTTATTTTTATCTTTTATTTCCAAATGGATTCGCGTCAGGCCCTAGCTTTTATAATTGCGTATAAAATTGTGAAAAAGCGGAAAGCGAAAAAAAAAAAGGAGTGTTGGGTAAGAAAATGGGCGGATCGACGAATTGAATTCAGAGCTTATTCAAAACTTGTAAATGAGTTGCGGTTGGAAGATGCACAACAGTTCAGAAATTTTATTCGGATGTCTGCAGGGCAATTTGAACTGCTTCTAAATTTAGTAAAACACCAGATTGTCAAGCAAGAAACAAAATTACGTGGTGCAATTCCTGTTCATGACAGATTAATGGTCACACTTCGTTTTCTGGCTTCAGGTAAGCATATTCAAGCGAATATTCACGCACAGTAGAGTCCCGCTACATATTTTAGCTATTTTTTCATGAATACATCTTTTCCTTCAGCTTAATTTTATTATCAATACTACAAGCTGCATACGTAGATCCAAGTTTTTGACCTAATAAAATAGGGTTAACAAAACAAAACAACTTTGTGATTGTACAATAAAACTCAAAATTTATTTATTGTACAGCAACACAAAACATAGCTGTAACAGACTCACAAAGAAACGAATAATACGCCAAAAGTACCAACTAACAACTGAAGGGAAACCCTAGAACAACAATTAACTCATCCAATCTCTACAGGCTTAATAAAGAAAAACATCTACAACAAAATCTCTTTAAAACTTAAGACAGAACAGAACTTGCTATCTAAAGGGAAACGTTGGGAAGAGATCCAGGACAGCTGGAAAGACTATAGTCATAAATCCCGTACAGAAGCAGTGGCACATTTCAGACTTAAAACAGGCCACGACTGTCTAGCAGAACATTTAAACCGAATTGGCATCCTACCCAAAAGTGAATGCCAGGTCTGCAGGGCTGGCAATATGAATGCAGATCATTTACTTACATGCCCAGGACTTGATACGGAAGCCCAGAAAAGTGAGAACTTTATCAAATTATACTGGGACGCTAGAGATATGATGAACTTTCTGTGAACTTTTAACACCTTTTACCTTACTTTGTTTACTGTTGTGCTTTATGCATCTGTTCAATGCTTAGTTCTTTGCTGTTTGTGTTGCCTGTAAATATGGATTAATTTTCCAAATAAAGCCATAGGTAAAAACACACACACACACACAACTGAAGGGAAGGAAACAAAAGAAAATAACCATCACAGTTTTTAAAGTTAGTCGCAAATTCTTCGAACATGCTCATTTTTTTAAACACGTTTCCTGTATTATTTATGTTTCACGTTCCATTAAAACTCCTGTTCCCCATAAAGATGGATTAACTCCAATGCTTCATCATCTGTCCACTCTCTTTTATCTGGTACAACCTTCTTTTCGCTCATTTTGAAAAATTATTTACCGATTTATATTTATTGCGAAATAAAAATTAAACTAAAAGAATAAAATCAAGTCTCAGCTCTGACAAAAATCTTCCTACAATTACGGAAGACTGGAGACTAAGTCACGAGAGCAGGAATGAGCATGTCCACTTGCGACAGTTGCAATCTCTGATACTTGCACCTGCTTGTCTCCGAAACTGCTCTCAGGCACTTATCCATTTGTGAGTCTAGTCTCGACACTACTCTCGAGACTGTTTTGTCACAAGTGAACACTGAGCCCGTCTGCACACGAAGCAACTCAAAAGAAACTGATTACCGACTCAAATCACTAACCAGTCCGTAATGAGTCGCAACCTATGTAATTGAATGGAGCCACGCACACGGCGCAACTGGTTACAAACCCGTCCGACGGGTTTGTAACCAGTTGCGCCGTGTGCGTGGCTCCATTCAATTACATAGGTTGCGACTCATTACGGACTGGTTAGTGGTTTGAGTCGGTAATCAGTTTCTTTTGAGTTGCTCCGTGTGCAGACGGCCTTAACCTTAGCTTCCATATTTACCTCCACGTGCCGGGAAAGATGCGTTTTCCCCTCTGTAGGTAGGTTAATAATGTCAAAATCAAGTCTTTTGTCAGCATATAATAAAAGACCCGCATACAGTATTGTTTTATCTCCAGTGTATCTTCATCGGTTTTGTTATGCCGAAAACTGATAAACGAAGGAAAGTCCATGGCATGTAAGGTTGATCAAAGGAATGGAACTGTAGTTCAATGTTTAGAATATTACATTTGTAAATCAATTCACATGTATAACATATCGAGTGCATTTTTCCGCCTTTTCACTTTACGAAGGTTTTCTTGGACTTTTTTGCGTACAAGATTAAAACTGTCTAAGAGGAAATATAGCTCTCAAAAAGCTTTTTACTTTATTCTATTACATTTGCAGATACATTTACATGTATCTTGTATCCCGTATCGAGTGCCCTTTTTCATCTTTTTCACTTTTTCACTAAAATTTTTAAGAAGCTCTCTTGAGCACAAGATTAAAATAGTTTAGGATAAAATATAACAAAATTTTTCTTTTTTTTACCGTGTTCTGTTACTTTTGCCGATACATTAGAATGTATCTTGTATCACGTATCGAGTGTCTTTTTCCTTCTCTTAACTGTACTGAGATTTTTCTAAGCATCTTTCTTGCATGCAAGATTAAAACAGTTTTAACTCTAAAAATGTTTTTTACTATATTATATTTGTAGATTTAGTCACATGTTCCTTGTATCACATATCGAATATTTTTTTTCTACTTTTCCCTTTACTAAGATTAGAGACGCTTTCTTGCGTTCAAGATTGAAATAGTTTTGGAAGAAATATAACTCTAAAAATGTCTTTTTTACTTTGTTCTATTATATTTGTAGGTACATTTGCACGTATCTTGTATCACATATCGTAAATCTTTTTTTCATCTTTTCCTTTACTAGGATTTTCTAAGACGCTTTCTTGCGTACAAGATTAAAATAGTTTAGGAAGAAATATAACTCGAAAAATGTTTTTAATGTATTCTATAATATTCATAATATATTCACATTTGTCTTGTATCAAGTATCCAGTATCCTTTTCCTGTTTCTCATTCAGCTAAGATTTTCTAAGACACTTTCTTTTGTGCCAGATTAAAATAGTTTAGGAAGAAATATAACACAAAAAACTTTTTTCCCTATGTTTTGTTATATTGTACATATATTCACATATATCTTGTATCACTCATCATATATTTTCTCCCTTTTCCTTTTACTAAGATTTTAAGGTTTTGGAAGAAATATAATAAAAAATGTTTTTTTTACAATGCTGTTTTATATTTGTAGATATATTCAAATGTATCATGTATCAAATATCAAGTATCTTTTTCCCCTTTTTCACTTGACTATGATTTTAAGACGCTCTCTTGCGTGCAACGTTAAAACAGTTCAGGAGGAAATATCACAAAAAAAAGTTTTTTTTTACAATATTCAAATATATTTTCTAGATATATTCACAAGTACCTTGTTTCACATATCGAGTGTCTTTTTTCTCGATTTTTCGATTTTTTAAGACGCTTGTTTGCGGGAAAGATTAAGGTAGTTTAGGAATAAATATAAGTCGAAAAAAAATTTAACTGTGTTTTTTATGTAGATTTGTAATATATTCCCATGTGTCTTGCATCATTACATGTGTCTAATATCTTTTTCCTGTTTCCCATTTCATTAAGATTTTTTAAGACGCTTTCTTGCGTGCAAGATTAAAACAGTTTAGGATGAAATGTAATATTAAAAACGTTTTTTACTATGTTCTATTATATTTTCAGATATCTATATATATATAAAACAGTTCCGTAACTGACTGACTGGCTGACAAACATATAACGCACAGACCAAACCGCTGGACATAAAGGGCTGAAATTTTGCATGGTGATTCTTCTTATAGTGTAGGGGTGCACTAAGAGAGAATTTTGAAAAATTCTTAGATTTTTTTTAAACTGAATTTTTAAGCTGTTTTTGTAATATTCTTTGAAGTTTTCATTTTAAATAATAATCCGAGGGTTATAAAATTTATACCACAAGAAAGATCATAAAAATTCCTTTAAAATGAAATCTTTTTCGAATCTTTACCTTTATTTTCTGATTTTTAGTGAATTTTAAAGATTAATTTTTAGAATTTAATTTATTAAATGCTGATTACGTGGTTTCTTTTCTTTTAATTTTGCGTCACGTGCATAACAACGAAATAGACAAAAAAAAATTCTTGCTAATGCGGCAGACGATTGGGCATTATCCAAAAAAATACTAAAATACAGTAAAATAAATGTTTCTCAAACTGTACTATATTAACTGCACTATATTCTTTAGTATGTTCTATTAGATTTAATTTGAATATTTTCTTCTACATTATTTTGTCTATAAAAATATCCCTTGTGATTTGTTTTTAAATATATATATATTTTACATCAATTGCATACATTGATCGTTGTATTTATTATAAATAAATAAATATATATATATATATATATATATATATATATATTTGGCATTAATTGCATACATTGACCGTTGTATTTAATTTGAATGTACTCCGTAGCGAAGTGCGGGTTTTCAGCTAGTATTCATGTATATCTTGTATCACTTATCTTTTTTCCCCTTTTCACTTTACTAGTGGTTTTAAGACACTCTCTTGCGTGCCAGACTAATAGTTCAGGACGAAATATAACAAAAAATGCTTTTTTACAATGTTCTAATATATTTGTAGATATATTCACGCGTATCATGCATCACATATCGAGTTTCTGATTCCTCCTTTTCACTTGACAAACCTTCTCTAAGACGCTTTCTTGCGTGCAAGATTTTTCCCATCATAAATCAATTTGCACAGGGAAAAGCATTTTCGCATACTGCTCTTAATTCCCTCGTGGACGTCTCCGAGATTTCAAGTACTAAGCTAAACAAAGCAATCATTTCTCAATCTCTAAGTTTCTTTATTCCATGGGAATGTGCCTTCTTTTAGAACCATTTTCAGCCTTTTCTTGGAAGAATACTTCTTCTAAGCACTTTGAATGGGAATGAATACTTTATTGTTTTATTTTGTCATTGCCCTGAGAACATTATGTTTTTATGCTGATCACATGGCACGACATGAAGAACATATTTTTACATCTTTTTTTCGTCATTTGACAACCCCTTTGAAACTTTCAACTTGCTTTAAATGTTGACTTCGCGTCTGCTTTGATTTTTTGTAGGCATTTTTTTGACTCAGTTGAGTGATATTTATTCTTAACCTATACAAAATTTGATTTTACTCTAGTCCATTAAAATCCTTTCGTCGAGTACTGTCGTCTGTATTTTTTAAAGTTTTATCTTAAAAGTGTATTTGAATAATTGCAACAAATTTGCATCATGTCTCGGATCAGATCGTCATACAAAAAGATTGATATAAAATTTTGACTTCAAACTGCCGTATGCTCATATTTTTCTCCAATTATTTCGTTTATCCCCAAAATACATCTTCAAATGATCCACTTTGTCTGTATCCCGTATCATTTTTCTAGTTTCGCTAGTGATACAAACGACCGACCGCAAGTGTATCACCGCAGTATTATAGCACCGGTTTAAATTTGATGCAGAGTATCGTGTTTGCTTGACTGATTTGTGATACACATCTTAATACGGATACCCTAAAATGATTCAAATGGGGGCGTACCTAAACATGCCTATAAAATCTTATCCAATTTTGACCATTTTGATTCGGTAACTCATCTACGGAAAATTAAAATGAGTCTATAGAATTAAGTGAAAAATATCGCTTAAAACGTTTAATTATTAAAACAGCGAATATTTGTAATATGTGTTTCTCTGTATGAAAGACTAGCTGAAAACCCGTACTTCGCTACGGAGTACAATCAAATTAAATACAACGGTCAATGTATGCAATTAATGCCTATATATATATATATATATATATATATATATATATATATATATATATATATCCAAAATGCCCCATCCAAAATGCCAGGCTAAAACTTTTTATAAATGTAAAATATATCCTAAATAAAATTTTGACAGACACGTGAGTCACCATATCTATTTCCTAACATACTAAATACGCAAACAAAACATAGATAAGTATTTGACTACTTACTACATACTATATGAGACTACATAACTGGTAGTCACAGGACTATTGAGTAACATAAAGGCGTAAGTAAAACGTATATTGAAAAATATTTTTATTTTACACATTTAAATTGAGTCTAGATATCTGAAACTTAATGTTAAAACTCTTTCTTTGTAAAATATATCGGAACGCAAATTTTGCATACTGAGCATACTGTAAAATAAGTACATTTTGTATTTGACAACATATGTACATTTATATGTATTTCATTAAGTACAATTATAAAATTACACTGCTAGTAGTCACATAATTCATAAATCACATAGAATTATTAATTGGCTCTTCAAGAAAGATTACAATTTAAAAAAAAAATAAATAACAAAATTCTTTAAAGTCGTTAGTATTTCTTTAAATTAATTCTGGAAAATTTGAATACCTCAGAAACGTTCTCAAAGTATATTAAATAAATTATTTTCATTTTGAAAATTTTTTTTGTTTTACTTTACTATAAACGAAAAGAAATTTATAGGTAACCCTTTTCTTAAAAAATATGTCCAAGAAAAATACAAATTAAAATTTTTTAACTAAAAAATTATCTAAAATTTTACAATTTCCAAAAAAGAATAAATTGTTTGGTTATTCTTAGGAATATAAATTTTCAGATTGATTTCCTCACCCTTCTTTTCACCTCTTCCTCACCTCTTTTTACCACTTTCTGTTTTCATCATTCTTTAAATATATATATGTATGTATATATATATATATGTATGTATATATATATATGTATATATATATATATATATATATATATATATATATATATGTATATATATATATGTATATATATATATATATATATATATATATATATATATATATATATATATATATATATACATATATATATATATATATATATATATATATATATATATATATATATATATATATATATATATATATATATATATATATATATATATATATATATATATATATATATATATATATATTGAGCTCAAAACAAATTTTGCCGGTGTCATTTCCAGACAAAAAAATGGCGACTTACCTGAATATTTTAAAGAGCCAAATTCGTTTTTACAATTCAAAAATATAAGTAACGCTATTGTCATCCACCTTTGTACAGAGCATTGAAAATGCAACGCTAAGCACCCCGGCGGAGTGGAAATCTACGCTATTTCGCTTGCTCCAGAGTGCATCGAAGTCTAGAATTTTAATTTCAAAACCTTCTTGAAAAGTGTCGTGAACTTTGAAAGAGAAAATGGCATTTAAATATTTATGTTGCTCTCCGTCGTAAAGCCACTCTTTCTGGGTGTTTTTTTTTCTTTTCTTGGATTTATGAAGAATAAATGAAACTGAAATGTGAGTTGTAGCAAACATTTTGAATGTAGGTTTCGATAAATTTGATCTTTTCGCATCAAACGTCTGTCACGGATGAATTAAAGATGTGGTTGCGTTCATTCATTCTAAAGCGTACTAATTTTTTACGTATGCATATTTTAAGACTTACAGAGAATTTTGTTTTTGTATTTTATTTAGATACAAAAGTTAAATAAGTTTTGTAAAAGTTCTGTGATTGATGGAGATCTAATCTTCTGATCTTAAATGTTATCTCTTTTGACTACTTTCCGTATAAATCAATTTTAATACGTATATATATATATATACTAGCTGAAAACCCGCACTTCGCTACAGAGTACATTCAAATTAAATACCACGGTCAATGTATGCAATTAATACCAAAAAAAGATAAATATATATATTTATAATAAATACGACGATCAATGTATACAATATATATATATATATTTATATTTATTTATTTATTTATAAAAAAATCGTAAGGGATATTTATTTATTTTTTTTTTTGATAATATCCAATCGTCTGCTGAATTAGAAAAAAAAATATTTTTTGTCTATTTAACTGTTATGCACGTGATGATAAATTTATTTAAAGTACCAGAAAAAGAAATCACGTGATCAGCATTTAATAAATTAAATTCTAAAAATTAATCTTTAA
This sequence comes from Dolomedes plantarius, assembly GCA_907164885.2. Classification (NCBI taxonomy): domain Eukaryota; kingdom Metazoa; phylum Arthropoda; class Arachnida; order Araneae; family Dolomedidae; genus Dolomedes; species Dolomedes plantarius. The sequence goes on along the minus strand of OU015503.1, from coordinate 31,769,435 downwards.
AAATTCCCCAAAAATCAGAAAATAGAGGTAAAGGTTCCAAAAAGATTTCATTTTAAAGGAAATTTTATGATCTTTCTCGTGATATAAATTTTATGACCTTCGGTTAATTATTTTAAATGCAAAATTTAAAGAATTTTACAAAAACAGCTTAAAAATTTTATTTTAAAAAATCTAAGAAGAATTTTTCGAAAATCTCTCTTAGTGCACGCCTACACTATAAGAAGAATCGCTATGCAAAAGTTCAGCCCTTTAGGTCCAGCGGTTTGCTCTGTACGTTGTATGTCAGTCAGTGAGTCAGATACGGAACTGTTATATATATATATATATATATATATATATATATATATATATATATATATATATATATATATATATATATATATATATATATATATATATATATATATATATATATATATATATATTATAAAGCCATTGTAGGAACCGTTCCAAGACAACAACCGGTTCAAAAATTTATCCCTTTAATGATATGCTTCTTTTTATTTTCGATACAACAACCACTCGTTTTAACGACCTTTTCCTTTGGGATAAAGGTGGTCGTTATAAAGGGTGTCTACTGTACACACACACACACACACACATATATATATATATATATATGTGTGTGTGTGTGTGTGTGTGTGTGCATTTTAGAGAGAGACAGAGATAAAAAAAAAAGAAGTTCAAAGGATTTTCGTTTTTTATAACATTTATCAACTAATGTCTTTTGTTATTCGATAGTATACGATACTTATTCAGCAATCAAAATATCGATTTCCTCTCTCTTTAAATCTTTCAATTGTATCGATCTACGTAAAATGTAACCCGTCTTGGAATCCGTTACTGTAACTTGCAAGATCAAAAATCACGTCAAGGTCCAAAAGTAAAGCATTTACCTCTACTATAAACCTCCGAAAAAAGGAAAATTTCGTACAAAACCCCCTGTTTATTATTATAATTAATTTGACACTTTGCAGGAAATTTTCAAATTGTTCTGACAAAGTGAACTTATTTTTAAAAAGTCATCAGTAACGGGATTCCGTGAATTATTCGCCCTTTTGAAATTAATGAAAGAAATTTGTAGCAAAGTACGTATGAAAAATTAATTTTCTTTCTTTTCAGCTATTTTTCCAGTGTCGAAAGACGGCGACGCTTTTAGATTCTGAGCGCATATTTACGTTTTACGTTTCAAATTCAGCACGCTTTAAATTTCCATAATCTGCTGCATTTTTTGCTTTATTTAAAATATTACATCTCCAATAGCCTATTCTGCACTTTCTTAAAATTGGGTCACGGTTTCAAGTGTTGGAAAACTCGCACAGATTTTCTTAATAATCCGTATATATATATATAAAAAAAAAATATATATATATATATATTTATTTATTTATTTATTTTATATATATATACAGTGGAATCTCGATCCATCGGTTTTCAAGGGACCGACTGAACTGAATGATAAATGCGGGAAAACGATAGATGCGGGAATATAACAAAGCAATATGACCGTCAGGACTGGGTGAAATATACGACACATACGGGAAAACGATGATCCGGAAAACGATCGATCGAGATTCAACGGTATATATATATATATATATATATATATATATATATATATATATATATATATATATATATATATATATATATATATATATATATATATGTATGTATATATATATATATATATGTATACATATATATATATATATATATGTATACATATATATATATATATATGTATACATATATATATATATATATATATATATATATGTATACATATATACATATATATATATATATATACATATATATATATATATGTATATGTATATATATATATATGTATATGTATATATACATATATATATATATATGTATATGTATATATATATATATGTATATGTATATATATGTATATGTATATATATATATATATATATATATATATATATATATATGTATATATATATGTATATATATATATGTATATATATATATATATATATATATATATATATATATATATATATATATATATATATATATATATATATTCTAAAAAATTTTCCCTGGTAAAACCTATAGGTTGGAGATTTAAAACTTAGCACATTGCATTTTCTGCTATAAAATCATCAAGTAACTTTTGTTTAGGGAAGTCAGAGGAATCTACAAGTGTGTAATTCCTTTTCCTATCATGTTATAAAAAATTTCTAAATGTTGATAAAAATTTATTCTAGTTCAATTATTTGGTCATAATTTTCGTATATTTGAACGTATAATTTTAAAGTTGTTTCTTTAAGTTTTGATATGAAATAAATCTTTTTCCTACTGTTTTTGTATAAATGGGAACCTAAAATACAGGTATGCTTGGAACTATTGATGTCTTATGGAAAAAGAATGTGGGAAAATTATTAGAAATTATGCCTATCTAAAAAATGAGAATATTTATTTATCATGATTAAAATAATATATTACAAGAATCCCATTTATATTTTGTTTTCAGCGAGCAAAAAATTGTTATGCGGAAAATAAGATCAAATGTTTTAATAAATATATATTTTGAAAGATTTAATCGAAATTTATTGGTAATTTTCAATTTATGTTTTATACAAATAAGAAATATTTTGTCAGTTTAAAACGAAACAGGCAAAGCACGGCGGACTTAAAGCTGGTAAAATCATTATTAATGAAGAATTTAAAAGCATTTTCAAGTGGAAAAATGCAATGTTATTCGTCAATTTTGATAAATTTTAGGAAAGAATTTTTCTTCGTATTGTTTTGTATTCATTTCATGAACTTACACCAATAATTTATACATTTAAAACAAAATTCCGGTCATTAAATTTCAATCTACGCTTATTGGAGTTTTCTCATTTAAAATAAAAGTTTGCAGATAAATTTCAATATTTCATTGATTCATAAAAACAATGCTGCCTTCAAAACACTTTCGCATTTTAAACCACCTGTAGATATCTGATTAATACTCAACAGTTTGTGATAACCGAACCGATGATTGCCTTTCACGGATACAAGCACAAACGACAAGCTCTGTTGTTTAAATCATTTTTTCTTTATATAATTCTGTGATTGTTTTCTAACAAAATATGTTTTTATATAAGATCATGCAAGTCATTTATGCAAACAATTCTCAGGAAAAAGGTAAAGAATGAACCAAATATACGCATTATTAATATTTAGTTCAAAGCAGTTAATTTATTTTATTTTATACTTTAATAAAGTGTAATTGGTTTAGTATCATTCTCTGAAACATTAATTAATATATATTCTTAACTACTCGATCAGATAAATTATATGATTAAAAGATTAATTCACCTGAATTTATTTTAATTGAATGGGGAAAAAATTTAAACTATAGTTTAGATTTAATTATTGAAATAAATATTCTATCCTGCTTAAATATTCCAGATCTCATCAGATCTGATGTCTTAACTTATTCAAATAGTTTTATGAATGATTTAATCAAACAAATTTTAAATAATTTTACTTTTAAATAATGAAACAAATTTGAAAAATAATTTTTTTGGTGTTATTGTTTATTTGATCAATTATTTTGTAAACATTATGGTAGAGTTTTAATTGTATGAGCATTTATACGTAATTACATAGATAATTTGAAGGGAAAGAAATTACAAAAATAATAGTAAAGGATTTTTTTATTTTTATTTCGACGAATATTTATAATATTTAGGATTTTTTTATTCCAAAACTGACCACACTATGAACGTTTATATGAATCCTCATTTGCGACAATAATCTGGTTTATCTTTTTAATCCACATATCACACGCATTAAAACAGAAAAAACAATAATTAATTATCGTGGATTATAAATTTTATGCATACACATGTTTACACGCATGAAAAAAAATTAGGTACTAGTCAATAGAAGAAGGGTCATGCACGTAAAAACTCAATTACCGGAAGACTACTTACTTATAGCGAACCGCAGACGATACGTCGGAAGTGGATCACCCTCCTCGCCAGACAACGACAGACGATTCCAAAACCCCCTCTTCTGCTCGTCTGCAAGCCCCAAATCGCGCTCGCTGCGCCCCTGCACAGCGCACCGGCAATCCACGCCCCCCACGGCGCCCCAGACGACCAATAAGAGCGCTTGGTCCGCGCCCCGAAATCGAATTAGTATCTTAAGCCCCCTTTGATATTTTTTCTTTTTTTATACAAGGGAGGGCTCTTGCGGGTCCAATCGCAAGGAGTTTAATATTTTAAGAAAAGAACATTTTTCATTTTATAGGGGCGTATAGGACCCCGGGCCATAGCATAGGGGCTGGGACTCGCATATGATTAACCCCCTCATTCCAAAAGAATTGTGGGGGGGGAGGGTACCAGGGTTTGTTGTGGGTAGCTCGGAACTCTGACTACATTCCAAACATGAAATAGTTCGTGGGTGTTCAACGTTCGAGCCTTGACTCCTCTTTCGATCCTGCAATTTCTGTGCTTACTTTGCTGCTATAATATATCGTTAAATAAATGGATAACATTATGGGATATAACCTATTAATTCAAGGATATTTAGATTAATATTTTGTTGCTTGTTCTCAGTTTAGAAGCATGCAGGATGTTGAAAGCTTGGATGCATAACCGAAAACTATTCGTTTCTCTTTATTCGAGTCTGTGCGTGGATACGTAAAACTCCTTTCATAAAACGTTTCTTTCAGTTTATTATTGACAATGCTATCTTATCTAATGTGCTTCCTTCTCTACAACTGGATAAAAGCGCTTCTAAACGTACACAAAACCTATTAAAGTTCGGTGCTTTGTTGGATATCACTGGCAGTGAAATATCGTCTGCAGCAAGTGTTTTAATTATGGCGTTTTCATAAAGCGTATAGAACTTCTAAGTTTGGAATACAAATCTTAGAATTCTTAAGTTGAATAGCTCTGTCTGATAACAGCTGAAGCGGGATTGTTTGTTTACGGGTTTTGAAAAGAGATACAATTAGTAACGTGATAGCTGGTTTGTAATGGATATGTCAGTTTGTGATGTCACCTGGCTTAAAATGAAATCAATAGCAGAGCCATGGAAACCAAATTACGAAAATTGCCTTAGGTTATGAATATATTTATAGCGCTCTAAATATAGGAAAGCATGGCCGTATGAAAATTAATTGCAAAGAAGTTTTCTTTTCAAAAAATAAAAAGGTTCCTTTGTCCTTCCAAACACTTTTCCTTAGTACGGTATTTTTTTTATTCAAAATACCATCATTCTCTATCTGGAGTCTTTATAATGTTTTTAAGTTAAGTTCTTACATGGATTATAAACATAATGCCGCGTACGTTATTCATTAAAGATATTACATTACGCTTCTTTGTAACTTGAATTTAGCGTAGTTTCACTGGAGCTGTATTCCCTGAGTTCGTTTAAGGGTGATTCCTTCCATTCTTCTCCTTCTCCATACAATTTTGGATTAAAATTGTTCTTTCTGATTTGTTCAACCTAATTTGCGCCCTTTTGAAAAGCATAGTTATCGCTAACGTATGCTATAGCTATTCAAATTTAGATGTATCCCCAGCATACGCAGAAGCCATTAACTTAAGTTTCGGCCTTAATTCAAGCAATCTTATGATAATTTTCAAGATATTTAATTTTGCACCGTAATTGATGATGCAAAATAAATATATAAATATATATAAAAGAGGCTTGATTATTCACTATTCACATGTAGATATGCACACACAAACATATATATAAATAAATATATATATATATATATATATATATATATATATATCTGTAATGAATGTTCCTTAGTTCTCTGTATTAAATGCAATTTGTCAGTCCCCCAGTCAATATTTTGAGAAATTTGCGATTTCAATAATTTTTCCATCGGCTCACCTGTTAGATATTTCATGAAGAGTCCGTAACATAATCGCATACACAATCCATGGCTTCTCATTTCTCTAGCTATGCCTATGGTAACCTAAGTGATCCCTCTGACAAGGGTATATTCCATGCAATTTTATCATAGTATTCTAATTATTGTTGTGACATAATTTAATACATAGTATGGATTTTGATCTATTACCTGCGTTGAAAAAAATTTTATACGGCGAAAATATCAACAAAAGCTGCCTTTAATATGGTCAGAAACTAAAATTTATTTCGATATTCTGTAAAATCTGAATAAGTTAAACTTTGATACAAAATTTTCACTTATTGGACGTAAATAATTTTGCAATTATTTTTCAGATCTGAAATATTTCCGTTGTTCTTTACAGGTTTCTGGCTAAACAATCGTTAACAGGGTTATGTTATATTAAATATGATATCTTTTTCCAAAGATTAGTGTTGTATTTATGTTTTTAGACTCAATAGTTAATGCTCTAGGTAGAAATGATATTTTATTTCAACGTAGATTTTAGTTTGGCTGTTAAAATTCTAATTTATCGGTTAAACAGAGGAGATCAACCAGACCTGCAAGTGTGATAGCTGAAATATCTTTATGCACATTTCATAATGATCCTTTCCCTCAAAGCAATCTTCATACAAGGTTCATGCACATAAAAAAATCCCTCTTCATTGTCGAATTTTAAATTTTAAATTCAAAACGTTTAGTTTGGGGCACATCTCTTGAACCAAGTGCTCCATTTTCTTAATTTAAAGTATTATATATTACTTGTTATACATATATCTCTGTTATACTGAAAGGATTCAAAATAATCTGTCTCCAGGATATAAAAAAAATTTCATATATAAATTTTTAAACACTTTCTATTGCAAAAAAAAAAATCGAAGAAAATATTTTCCGAATATTTACTATAACCGAAAAATCCTACAAAGCAGTGTCATGAAACTTAACTGGTGCAATCAAGTGAAAAAAAAGGCAAAATAGAGATATTGCGTTCCCGACGAGCTCTAGCGTTCATTTCCATATGAATTTTTTTAATCTAGGCGTTTAGCAACAAACGTTTTCCCCATCCTTTTTACAAGTGTTAAGGAGTGACATGCTGCACGCCGATGCCTTATATATTAATGAAAATAGAATGAAGGGACGCTGATATTTCATAGAGCGACTTTGCAAGGGCATTTAGATACATCTTTTTAAAGAAGGTAAGTTAGGAATAATTTAATTCCAAGTTAATTAAAGCCAGGTGATGGCTGAATGCCTAGGGTGCTGGCATCCGGTTCAGATCCTATCGCTTCGAATCCCACTGTTGGCATGGACGTTTGTAGCCGTTCGAGATTGTCTTTAAACTGTAGGTCCCCGTATAATTAACCCTCGTGTAGCAAAAAGATGACCGTAGCACTCCAAACCAAACCAAACCAAACCAAGTTAATTAGACTTAAAAGACAGATGTACAGTAGTGTAAGAGCACAGATAGAACCGCATAACAATATTGCGTTTGGTTGAACTCATAAATTTAGGTTTATGTAACGTTGATATAACAGCAGTTTTAATGGATTTTACCAGTATTACATTTATCTGGATATATACAATTACATTTGGATCACTTGGATAAAACCAACATTTTTGCAGTAAGTTTTTTTTCCCTTAAGACTAATGGACTATAAAGTTTCTAAAGGAGAGATTTTTTTTAGTCTGGTAATTTACCCCAAAAACTGAATATAAACGCTTTGATTTTTTATGAAATAATCTTAGACTCTAATACACATTTTACCAGAGATACATTATAGGTGTTTACCTATATATGTAAAAAAATAAGATATTTAGAAATATTTATTTACCGAAAAAAGTTGAAATGTGTTTCATGCATTTAGATATATAACAGCAGAAAAAATTAGATAAATGACAAGTTCGGTTCAAAATATCCTCAACAATCCAAGGAGTTTATAATAATAAAATGCTGTTTTTATGTGTGCTAGATTCTACACTTCATGTAGAATCTAGAACACTTCAACATGGAATGTATATTTCTCTTTTAATATGGAAAGTATAGCAGAGGGTGGAAAACCGTGTAAAACTAAATTATTATTATAAAAGTATGTTTCGTAATTTATTTCTCTTCTTCTTCCAAATGTGGCAACTTTTTAGTCTATAATCAAAGCTCAAATCATCGATTAAGTTCTGTTTGTATCAGTTTTTGTTATAAGTTCCCTTCGGTATTATTTCTTAGTTCCCGTAAGTATTTAATAACAGAAATGTAGAGAAAAATCAAATTTATGAAGAAACTAGGATTTTAACCAACAAAGCTTTCTTGTTTGCCACAAAATGTAAGAATTTTATAGTCTTTGGAAGTTTTCATTAGCTTTTAAGATTAAATAAAATCCTCTGGATAAAACTGGATTAGATATATCTCCACCCATATTCCCGAATGTAGGAATTTATTTTATATTATGGAGGACCTCTCACAAAGTCTCAATCAAAAAGCCAAATACATGGTTTTTGCTCTTTCAGATCCACCTGCGCTTTTAGTATATTTGCGCTGAATCACGACAATCTGATAAACCCCACTTTAGCTGTATTGAGCGTTTAGTTCTCCCCCTCATCCATAAAAATCAAAATTTGCGAAAGTAGTTTAATTAACTTTAAGACTTTTGGCGAATTCCTCAATTTTAATTTGATATATCTTACTGTTCTGCTGATAGCTTACTGTGTAGTATCTCCTTATCCACGAAATACTCTGCCCTTCTTAGTAAAAATGTCCTTTGTGCAAAATTTTCATTTTCATTTTTATTTTTAAATAATTTACTTCCATATACTTTTCAACCTTTTCTACTAAGTTACAATATTTCATCTGCTTTTGGGGGCTTTTAAAAATACTTAACGTATTTGGTTGGAAACAGGTTGAAACTAACAGCGTTTCAACCTGTTTCCGAGCTGCGTTGCATTTTACTCGAAAAGTTTAAAATTTTAGTTAAGACAATTTGATTGAGGAAAGCAGTACTGCTATAAGTAATTCAGCTTACAGTTAAAGCTCTGTGTACAAGAGCTGTTTAATCCTCATGAGCTCTTTCATGAGGGCAGTAAAATAGAAGTTTTTTTCCCAATATGCTTCCATACAGTATAGCAAAAATAATATTAGGCTAGCTGAATACCAGTGCTTCGCTACGGAGTACATTCAAATTAAATGCAACTGTCAATGTATGCAGATAATGCCAAATATATATATATATATATATATATATATATATATATATATATATAATAAATACAACGTTCAATGTATGCAATTAATGCCAAAAAAACAAAAAATATATTTAATTAAAAAAATCGTAACGGATATTTTTATAGACAAAATAATGTAGGAGAAAATATTGAAATTAAATGTAATAGAATATACTAAAGAATATAGTACAGTTTGAGGAACATTTCTTTTACTGTATTTTAATTTTTTTTGGATAATGTCCAATTGTCTGCCGCATTAGAAAGAAAAAAATGTCAATTTATTTCGTTGTTATGCACGTGGCGCAAAATTAGTTTAAAGTATCACAAAAAGAAAAGAAACCACGTGATCACCATTTAATAAATTAAATTCTAAAAATTAATCTTTAAAAATTAACCAAAAATCAGAAAATGGAGGCAAAGATTCGAAAAAGATTTCATTTTAAACGAATTTTTAGGATCTTTCTCATGATATAAATTTTATAACCCTCAGAATATTATTTTAAATGTAAACTTTAAAAAATGTTACAAAAACAGCTTAAAAATTTAATTTTAAAAAATCTAAGAAGAATTTTTCAAATATCTTTCTTAGTGCACCCCTATACTATAAAAAGAATCGCAATTCAAAATTTCAGTCCTTTAGGTCCAGCGATTTGGTCTGTGCGTTATCTGTCAGTCAGTCAGTTACGGAACTGTTTTATATATATAGACAACAATAAAAAGGTATAGCGAATATGCTTTCCACACTTTTTTTTTTATTAATCATGCTTTATTTTTTTCTGTTTCACTTTTCAAATGATTCATAATATATATCCAATCAAACATTTCTCAAAAAAAATTCAGCTGTTTTGACTTTTATGGATTTGGAGTGTCGTAGGCGTTAGCACAAGACAAATAACAATAAAGTGTTTAAAAATCAAATAAATCTTTAGAGAAGATATATATATATATCGATGCTAAATGTGCGACACCCGAAACCTCTTTTTGACAGCAGATCTTGAATTTAAGAGCTGGCCAGTAAACGGTTTCAAAACAGTCTTAGATACATGATATGACAGACGTGGCAATTGTGATCGCTTTACAGGTATGATTGCTTAACAGTGGTGAGCTGAATATGTGATATCGTGTGTCGGCCTAAATTTCTCCGCTTCATTTCAAGAGGAGGGGAAATATGAAATTTAGTAAATGAGCGGGTTTCCGTGATAAAACGGTTTTTTTTAAGACATCTCCAGCTAATAATAGAACTGAAGGAAATAGGATGCCAATTGACTTAACACGGATCTACACGGTTGCATACAGAACTTCTCAGAACTCTGGCGCATTCTCTTTCACACAATCTGTCAAATAATCTTTATCCTGAAGAAACACAAAACGGTGCTCGTGATTTTCTCCAGTTTCACTCTCTAGAAAAGATAGCAATAACTAATCTAATATTATCTTCTTTTCTTTTACTCCGATTTTTTGGCGGGCCGCAGATAAAGGAGCGTTTCCGATGTAACTGTTTAGTAAAGTGATAGATTATATATAAAGTACTTATTTGGCAGATTTTTTGATTTTATGAAATTTTATTTAATGTATTTTTGTAGTAAGGCTATTAAAACACTTCTAAATTAGTACTTTAAAGATTATTTATTTTCCAGCATCCTACTAAATAAATTCTTTGAAAGGAAATTGTTTGGGAATGAATCCTCAATTTTTAAGTAAAAAAAAACGATCTTTCTAAATTATAATTATAATTATAACTATAATTATAATTATAATAAATGAAAATCAACATGGGTAAATCAGTTTAAGCATAAATGTACGTGTAAATCAATAGATCAAGCATATTTTGCTTATCAATATCCATTATTTACAAAAATTTCTAAAACAATTTTTCTTCTTCAGTCAGATTAATTTATATTATACTAACTGAATACCCGTGCTTCGCTACGGAGTACATTCAAATTAACTACAACGGTCAATGTATGCAATTAATGCCAAAATATATATATATATTTATGAAAAAATCGTAAAGAATATTTTTATAGACAAAATAATTTGGAAGACAATATTCAAATTAAATCTAATAGAACATACTAAAAAATATAGTACAGTTAATATAGTACAGTTTGAGGAACCTTTCTTTTACTGTATTTTATATTTTTTTGGACAATGTCCAGTCTGCCACCTTAGCAAGAAAAAAAATATTTTTTTTGTCTATTTCGTTGTTATGCACATGACGCAAAATTAGTTTAAAGTATCACAAAAAGAAAATAAACCACGTGATCAGCATTCAATAAATTAAATTCTAAAAATTAATCTTTAAAAATTCACCAAAAATCAGAAAATGGAGGTAAAGATTCGAAAAATATTTCATTTTAAAGGCATGTTTATGATCTTTCTCGTGATATAAATTTTATAACCTTTAAATTATTATTTTAAATGCAAACTTAAAAAAAGTTACAAAAAACAGCTAAAAAATTTAATTTAAAAAATCTAAGAAGAATTTTTCAAAAATCTTTCTTAGTGCACTCCTACACTATAAGAAGAATCGCCGTGCAAAATTTCAGCCCTTTAAGTCCAGCGGTGTGGTCTTTGCGTTATCTGTCAGTCAGTCAGTCAGTTACGGAACTGTTATATATATATAGACTATATACCACATATCCCATCAACTCTGAAGAATTTCAGATTGGTCTGACATCTTAAAAACTACTTAAATCTTCGAACTTTGAAAGAAAAATCTAAATCAGTTCGTATTTTTTTCGTAAGAATGAAGAATGAAGGAATTTAGTTCTCGTGAGAATGAAAAGTTTCAATTCTAGTGCATCGTGTTTTAACACAGAGAGAAGTGTCAAAAGCTCGTGGAAGTATACAAATTTTTTTTTTCATAGTCTTTAAATTTCAATTTTCTGTGCACTTCGCTTAAAAATACTTATGTATACTTTAAAAAGATTATCATTTGTTTACGGGTTTTTTACTTTCTGAATAGTTTTTGTTGATGATTTCCAAAATACCGAAATGATTCCCTGTACCCCCTATTTGATAGCACACTGCAAAATGTCATTTGAATTTTGAGAATAAACTTCAGGCATTGATTTCTGGAAACTAACGTCTATTTGTTGCTGCTACTTAGAAAAAATATCGCAAAATGGAATTTTGAAAAAAATCACCTTTTGATGAAATGATTTTTGGGTTTCTCAGAAATTAACCTTAGTAATAAATTTCCAGTTCATTAGATATTTCCATTCAATGGGCTGTTTATTGAAAATCTTTGAAAAAGTTTTTAAATTTCACGTTTAAATTGTTTAATCCTTTTTCTTTAATCGAATCTTTTAGACTTTTAAATTTTCTTTACTCAAAGAGGCGAATGAGCGCTAAATAAACTATTTATCCACTTAAAACGAGAAAATGTTCTCTCTTTCAGTTTAAAAATCTATACACTTAATTATTTTGGTCTCTATGTAATACTAAGACTTCTTAAAAGCTAATAATAGTATTAATGATTTAAATAATTAAGATTTTTCAGGGATTCTAATCCTAAATGAATCCCATGAATTTGTATAAAATAGAGAACTTTTAATTTGCATAATGTCTTTTAAGGTGACAATGGACCTTCAGATTGACAAAAATATGTCCCCAAAATGATTTTTTTTTCTTTCAGAAAATGATTCTGCAACTCGTCAGCTTTAAATTTAAAAAAAATGTATGTTGATTCGATCATTATTAACCAAGTTATAAGTATTTTTTTTCAAACGTAAACAATGGAAATGTTAGTCAAATTAAAACTTTAAATGCTATTTTCTCAAAACAAGTTTTCATGTCATTTCGGTAAGTTCAAAATGTTCCATGCATCATAATTTTCCTTGAATTCTCATAAAATTTCATAAAATGATTATTTCTATATGTTAGAATAAAACTTACTAATAAATTCATTATACTATTTTAAAACAACTTAAAATTTTTACAATAAAAAATTTTTTTGATAAAATTTTGCATAAAATGACCTATTTTTATCGATTTCTTTTCTAGTTTTTATAAATATGACTGTAAATCAAATATTGCTAGTAACTTTTATTATAACTATATAAAGCTTAATAAAGAAAATTAGATATCTGAGACAAAAATTGATGCGCATGGAGCATTTTTAAATATAGTAATTAACAAACTGATTTTAATTAATATCTTAATTACATCCTGATTTTTTTAATGTAGAATTTCTATCTCTAAACAACAGTTTATAAGTATACAAAATTTCATAGCAGTAGGTTGATAAATAAATAAAAAGTTTTTCATGGTCCATTGTCGCCTTAATTGATCATTTTCCTCAGCTTATGTATTCATGACGCTGTGATAACACACTCGTACCACTGAAAACTAGTCATATTCTCTCTTTCCAATATTCGCAGTCTATGTTGTACTAGCTGAAAACCCGCGCTTCGTAGCGAAGCGCGGGTAGTACATTCAAATTAAATACAACGGTCAATGTATGCAATTAATGCCAAAAAATATATATATATACATATTTATAATTAATGCGACAATCAATGTATACAATTGATGTAAAAATTATATATATATATATATATATATATATATATATATATATATATATATATATATATATTTATAAAAAAAATCGTAATGGATATTTATTTTTTTGGATAATATCCAATCGTCTGCCGCATTAGCAAGGGAAAGAATATTTTTTTTGTCTATTTCATTGTTATGGACGTGACGCTAAATTTATTGAAAGTACCAGAAAAAGAAATCACGTGATCAACATTTAATAAATTAAATTCTAAAAATTAATCTTCAAAAATTCACCAAAAATCAGAAAAGGGAGGTAAAGATTCGAAAAAGATTTCATTTTAAAGGAATTTTTATGATCTTTCTTGTGATATAAATTTTATAACCCTCAAATTATTATTTTAAATGCAAACTTAAAAAAAGTTACAAAAACAGCTTAAAAATTTAATTTTAAAAAATCTAAGAAGAATTTTTCAAAAAATCTTTCTTAGTGCACCCCTACACTATAAGAAGAATCGCCAAGCAAAGTTTCAGCCTTTTAGGTCGAGCGGTTTGGTCTGTGCGTAGTATGTCAGTGAGTCAGTCAGTTACGGAACTGTTTTATATATAGAGATTGTGCTTATTACTACAGCATCCTCTGTGATATCGGGATTGTAAGGAATGTAATAAGGTGCATTTTTTTTAATGCTAGTTAGGACGCGTCAAACCATGACGGCTGGATAGTAAACAAATGTACTAATACACAAATTATACTCGACACATCATCGCCAAACTTTGAAAATCATAACATTAAGAATAGAGAAATACCCTTTAAAATATTACTATTGAACCAAATAAAAAGAAATAGGGTGACTCAACAGCGTGAAATAAACAATTTCCATCAGGTTTTGTGCTATATCTCACAAGCATAATTAAAAATAAAAATGGCAGGGAGAAATTCCTCGGAATAAACAAATTAACGTGTTTATGCGACCTCGTGCTTAGTGGGTATCTAAAGCCAGATTTAAACATGTCACTGAGCATGCGTAGAAAGCAATTTTTAACTGTAAATTATCGCTAATTAATAGAAATTGAAGTTACAAAAACCAAATTTGACACATCTATAGATTAAAATACTTCGTTTAAGACCAAAATGAAGTAAATTGATGCAGTAGTTTTCTCTCATTGACTTCTCAAAGAATCGGCTAAGCAACTTAAATATATATATGATATCAGTATCAAATTTTCTTAACAGTGATGTGAGCGAATTTTTCAAAATTATTTTCAAAAATCAGGGAGTAGAAAATGGATTTTCAAAAGAAGTAAATAATTAAGAGCGTTTTCAAAGATTTTCAATAAACCGCACATTGAGTGAAAAAAATTTTTATTTCTAATGGCGGGTTACAAGACTATATATATATATGTGTGTGTGTGTGTGTGTGTGTATCCCTGACGGGGCGATGCAACAGGACGATGAACTTCATATCCTCAGAATACTCCTTGATTTGTAGTCGGACAGAGTTTTAGGCAAATGGACGTGGTTGTGGAGGCAGGCACGCCGGAGAGAAAGTTAAGTTCGACGCCATAAAGGAAGAGGCGGTCTGGTCACAATATAGGATGATTTATTAGATGACACAATCGCTGGACAACGTACAAAGTTGATTATGCTTAAGGCTGCTATGTACTAAGAAAAAAATCGTCTTTCCCATTTCTTCTTCTTGCAGACTCTTGTGGTGGGAGGAGTCCAGTTGACAGTTCGATAATTCCACCCCCCTTAGGATTGACATTTTGAGGGATTGTAATGGCTCTCTCTCTATAGGGGGTTAAGCGCTGCCCCCAAATTTTTTATTTAAAATATATTTTTGTCAACTATTTGCAGGTACATAAATGCTGATAATCAAATAACATTGGTATTGTCAGATAGCCTGAACTTTTCTGTAAAGCGCTACAGGATTCATTTTATAAATTTCGTCCACCGAAGGAATTTATGAGCGTTTAAAACACACTATACCAGATTTTTCCCCGAATAATTTAAATTTTAAAATATTAATTGCATTTAAAAAAAAACGAAAAATGCACACAAATGTTAAATTTCTTTCTCTATGACGGAGTACAATTTTTTTAAAAACATCTTTGAATCCGATTCGGCAATCCGTGGACAAATTTTCTCCATAGGTTAACATTGAGGTGAGCGAATCCAATGGGGTTAGTACATAGCAGCCTTAACACTTAGGCACATGTTTACCCAGTTTAATAGTTGAAGTTGTCCGGAAATCGCCAGTCATCACACAGAAGACAAATGGACGCAGAGCGCCCAATTTTTACATCCTAACAGTCCCGTGGCAGACACACAAAGCGCCAAAACTCTAGGTTCACGCCCTGAGGTACAGGCGCGCTGGACTTTTAATTGGTTAAAATTGACACCTGACTTTAACGCGTCATATGGGGTGATGATTTCGAATGTTCTACGAGGTTCGATCTTACACAAGTGTTGGCCGCACGTGGCTTTTAGGGGGGGAAACTACTCGATTACTTTTAGAGTATTTAGATCAAAATCAACTTGAGGGATAATGTTCTGTTGCAGTAAGACAAAGTTAATGAAGGGAAACGTTATTGTTATATATATATATATATATATATATATATGTGTGTGTGTGTGTGTGTGTGTGTGTATAACATGCCGGCTCCGGCTACCATTCCAGCCGGGACGGTATGTTACATGTATATATATATATATATATATATATATATATATATATATATATATCTAAACAAGAACAAACAAACAAAAGAGAACTGAAACATCCATGAACCCAAAAGTTTCCTATCTATCTAATATCTCTCCCATACTTGAACCGGAGGTAGAGTAGGACAACTCAGTATATGGGTAAAGTACAAGTCCTCTCGTCGGTTGCAGAGCTTTCAAAAGGGTTCTGAAACTATATTTATTTGGCAGAGATATTGCAGTAGGCAATCATGGCCCGTCACTAGGCGAAACAAAGCGACCGCTTTCTGCCTCGGCCACTCTGGGACTTCAGTAATTTTGTTCCTCCATATCTTTTGAGAACTTCTCGACAACAGTTCTTTTGAGAGGGAGTTCCTAAAAGTCTCCCTTACAAGCAACTTTAGCGTTTTGTAAGAGACCTCATTATTGGATGTTTGAAGAACAGAGAACAGATACACCCTTTTTAGCCAATGCGTCGGCCAGCTCGTTGCCTCGGATGCTGCAGCGGCTTGATATCCTTCAGTGAAAATATCGAATGAACTAAAAATCGCATTTATTACTACGGTTTGTTTCTGAGAAATCAAATTACTATTTAATTAAAAGAGGATTTTTTTTTCAAATTTTCATATTTTGCGATATTTTTTTAAGGGGACTCACGACTCTTAAGTCGAGGAAATAAGGCATATTTTCATACTTTTTGACTCTTTGTAACTATTTCAATTTACTCCCAATTTTTCCAAATTTTATGTATATGATAAATTGATATATTTATTTTGATAAACAAATTTTCAACTCTCAAAATAATTTTAAATGTTTTTTTTTAAATGCTTTAGATACATCTTGTTTTTTAAGCCTTTTTATTGTATACTAGCTTGCGAGCAGAACTATGATATTAATTTTACACTTAAATGTATAATTCCTGTTTTATATTTAAAATAAATAATTCAAAATAAAATTGATCATAAAACATTCAGCATTAAAATATTTTTTCAATTTTTTAAAACTGCTCAAAATATACTTAAAATTTCCTTAAATTTTTGCATTAATTTACCCCTGAAAAAATAACAAAATGTGCAGGGATTGCATTAATTCTAGTTCAGACGCGATAAAATGACATGATTATGCAGTGATAAAAATTTCATGGAATTATGTTTCATAATTTTTGAGATATCAGTTGAGGAATGATGCAAAATTACATTTTGAGAAAAATTAGTTTAAAATTTTTCTTACCATAAACTTGATGAGTAATTAAATATTTTGAATATCAATATCTCCGGAACTAAGCGGAATATTTTCATGCGGTTTGCTTTATTTTGTTCAGAAATTATCAGGCTATAACATAAATTTTTTTCAAAAAATCGAATGTTTTAAAGATTTAAGGGTAGTGAGTCACCTTAAGTGGTAGCTGCAAACAGATATAAATTTCCAGAAATCAATGCCTGAAATTCATTCTCAGAAAGCAAATGATATTCTGTAGAGTGCTCTCAAATAGGAGTTCGATGGAATCTTATAAATATTGCATCAGTTTTAAAACAAAAATAAGAGTATCGGGATGCACCAAGCACCTGATTTTTATATAATATCCACAGGTATCATTTACAGAAAGTTTTAATACAGTTTTCTCAGTGTACGATCCTTTCATTTAGTATTTATTTCTCACTTTTTACTCTTTTATATCAGTACTGTAAACAGTATAATTATATTAATTTTTATCCCGCCATGACATTAATATTAAATTTTTCATTACCCATATGTCAAATTTTCCAGTCAGTGCTTTGAGAAGACTTAGTTTTGAAATCCATTTGGGAAATTACCAGACAAAAAACAATATATCTTAATTAGACTATATTATAGAATCAGTCTAAAACAAATAAATTATTTTTTGTATCAGTCACGTGTATTTCAAATGCTCATCAAACATCATTGTCTGAAAATTTATATTCAGTATCTCGCAACAGTACGCACGATTAGTTTTATAAAGCGTTAATTTCTCACTTTAATAATTCTTAGCTTAGTATTAATAATTTTCTATTTAATTTAAGTATTTTAATTTACATGATATTAGAATAATTATCATTACATGAATATCATTACGGGAATTTGTACCCCGTCATGACAATAATATTAAATTATCCATTACTCATATACCAAGTTTTCCAATAAATGCCTCGGAAAGTTAAGTTTCGAAATTATTTTGGAAAATCACCAAACGAAAAAAAACTTTCTAAACAGTAGAAAAAATTTAGAATTTCCCATGAACTTCTTTTGTTTATATTTAGGATTTTCTTAAGTATTTCATTTTCATAAGTATATAGTACTAGCTAAATACCCGTGCTTCGCTACAGAGTACATTTTAGGATAATTGCAAGAAAAATCGTAACGAATATTTTTATAGACAAAATAATGTAGAAGAAAATATTCAAAATTAAATCTAATAGAACATACTATAGTACAGTTAATATAGTACAGTTTGAGGAACATTTTTCCCGTCAATAATCAAAATTACGTCAACCATTTTTTGACGGTGATTCGCACAAAGAAGAGACGCAGAGAATAGTCGCAGAGAATACGATTTTCCACAGAAACGTATTGGAGTGTCCCAATTTATCCCCTTAGGGATGGAATTTTAAAAAAATCCTTTCTCAGCGGATATCCATGTCATTATAGGAATGCACTGTCAAAATTTCAGCCCTTTAGGTCCAGCGGTTTGGTCTGTGCGAGGTCTGTCAGGTCACTGAACTATTTTATATATAGGTTTAATTTAACATCCATAAAACATACTAATTTTTAACTTTCTTTCTACTGGTCAGACCGTAGATTTCAAAATCTTTAAACCTTCTCGGGATAACATGGACCATTTTGCAAAAAACCGATCCAGTAAATCGATCCAGTAGTTTTTTAGTCTATAGCGGACACACATACGAACATTGCCTTTTATATATAGATTCATAACTACTTCGTGAATTATTTTTTTTACAATTAGTTTTCAAAAAGTAAAAGTACTTTTGAGTACCAATCATGTGTATTCCCTGTAATGTAAAAATGCCATTTATTGAAATCTCTCCAACATTTTCTCGCAATGCCATGTGCAATCTATGTATAAGGTACTTACTTAAAAAAGTAAAAGCACTATTGTGCACCAGCCATGTGTATTCCATGCAAAGTAAAAACGCTACTTACTAACATCTCTACAACAGTTTCTCGCAATGCTATAAACGATCAAAATATAAACATCTTACTTAAAAATGTAAAAGTACTTTTGGGTACCAAGCATGTGTAACTTATAAAATGTGAAAAGGCCACTTACTCAAATCTCTACAACAGTTTCTTGTAATACCATGTGCAATCATTGTATAAGGTACTTACATAAAAAAGTGAAAGTTCTTTTGTATACCAAGCATGTGTATTCCATGCAATGTAAAAACGCTATTTGCTAAAATCTCTTCAACTGTTTCTCAAAATTCCATGTAAAAATGAATGTATAAAGTACTTAGTTCTTAAATGTTTTTCCGCTATAAGGGTTCCAAAAATATAATTCAACTAGCTGAATACCCGTGCTTCGGTATGGAGTACATTCAAATTAAATACAACGGTCAATGTATCCAATTAATTTCTATGTTTAATATACAGGGTGTCCATAATTAAAGTCCCACTTTCAAAAGGCTGCAAAAAAAGAACCACTGGTCAAAATGACTTCAAATTTGAACTGAATATACTGGAAGAAGGGGGAAACGATTTGGCATAATAAAAAAAGTTCCAAATTGTATCAATAGATGGCGCTGTAACATTTTGGAACTTTTTTTATTATGCCAAATCGTTTCTCCCTTCTTCCAGTATATTCAGTTCAAATTTGAAGTCATTCTGACCAGTGGTTCTTTTTTTGCAGCCTTTTGAAAGTGGGACTTTGAAAGTGGACACCCCAGGTCGTAATTATGGACAGTCCCACTTTCAAAAGGCTGCAAAAAAAGAACCACTGGTCAGAATGACTTCAAATTTGAACTGAATATACTGGAAGAAGGGGGAAACGATTTGGCATAATAAAAAAAAGTTCCAAAATGTATCAATAGATGGCGCTGTAACATTTTGGAACTTTTTTTTATTATGCCAAATCGTTTCCCCCTTCTTCCAGTATATTCAGTTCAAATTTGAAGTCATTCTGACCAGTGGTGCTTTTTTTGCAGCCTTTTGAAAGTGGGATTTTAATTATGGACACCCTGTACATAAAACATACTAATTTGCATTAATTTTTTTTAAACTTCCATATCAATTAGACTAGTGGTTAAATTTTATCTTTTATTGTATTTTAATATTTTTTGTCAATTTATTTCGCTGTTATGCACGTGACGCAAAATTAATTTAAAGTATCACAAAAAGAAAAGAAACCAAGTAATCAGAATTTAATAAATTAAATTCTAAAAATTAATTTTTGAAAATTCACCAAAAATCGGAAAATAGCGACAAAGATTTGAAAAAGGTTTCATTTTAAAGTAATTTTTATGATCTTTCTTGTGATATAAATTTTATAACCCTCAGATTATTATTTTAAGTGCAAGCTTTAAAAAATCTTACAAAAACAGCTTAAAAATTTAATTTTTAAAAAACCTAAGAAGAATTTTTCAAAAATCTTTCTTAGTGCACCCCTACACTCTAAGAAGAATCGCCATGCAAAATTTTAGCCCTTTAGGTTATCTGTCAGTCAGTCACGGAACTGTTTTATATACAGATAAATTTCCATCGTGGACATCAAAGTTATATTTCCCTATGACCTTCTTTCATAAGCATATAGGATTTTCGCAACTATTTTATTTTCATAAGTATGAACTATTCATAAGAACTTCGGGAATATTTTAATATAAATTATGGAGAAAATGGGATTTTTCAAGTTATGGAATCTGATTAACACATATACCATTCAAGCACAGTTTCAACATTGAAAATACTTACTCATCATTAACCTCATGTAACTCATAGTGATTGAAAGTGTTTTTACCGTTTAAGATGGCAGATTATGAAAATTACATTTTTTTAAACCTTTATATTTTATCTTTTTTTTAAATCGAATACCTCTTCTTTTAATTACGATTTACAAATATCATTATAATATCCTACTCTGTAGTCAAAAAATGTTACTTACTGCAAATAGAATTTTTTCTAATTATCTTGAAAATTATAAGCAAAATTGTCATTTTTAAAAGAATTCAAAAAGTAGAAATAACGTAGTAAAATAAAATTAAAGATTCGCAAACATTTATATCGGTAAAAATTTTTAAATTTATTGCTGAATTTTCAAATATCGGGCTAGTTCTTTAAAAAATCAATGAATTTCAAAATGAATTTTAGGAGCTATTTGAACTTAAAATTTTTACATTTCTGTTGGCAATTTCTGTAACATACAGTAACAACTGAACAGACGAATATCACCTAAAACATCTGGTACAAAGATTTTTTAATGCATTCTCTGCAATGCAATTTTTACACAATTTTAATTTAATTAAAACCGAAATATATGCTTAAATTCTCGTGTAGATGAAGAACTACTATAACCTGTGACAAAAATGGCAGCTTATGGTTTTTTAACACGAAATTTTTTAATTGTCTATAAAATGTTGAAATTTTTTTATTTCCTCTCAAACAAAGAAAGTTTTCTAGACTTGGCACGCTGCCTCCATTTAAAAACCTTTCTCCGATTTCAGGTTTAAAACAGTAGCTCTGTTTCACACGACTCTAATTTCCGAGGGATAAAATATTTAGAGAGTACAATTTTCGCTAAAAAAAAACTCCCATGCAAGTCACTAATTACTCGCCTACCCACCTCTTATTCATTATAACTACCGAAAAACAACTTGTGGGATTAAGTTTTTTTCCAGCTATTTTTATTATGAATGGAAAAGCTTGGTTTATTTTTGAAAATAATCTCATAAAAATTCTCGTAAACTTCTAACTAATCTCATAAATATAACACTGATGAGTAAAGCTTGTATTCCCTTGATCCCTCTAGGAATAAGCACTGAATACTGAGTAATAAAAAGTTAGGAGCGAAGCCAAGGGCAGACATAAAAAATATAATATTAATTAATTTTCAGCCCTTTTAGTTTCATACATTATTATAAAAGAAATTTTATTGGGTTACCCGTATGCATCTGGAGATGTTTTGAAATAGTTTTAATTTATTATCCACTTCTACGCTTTATAATGGTAAGCGACTTAAAACATGAAAAGTCGTGTGTTGCAATTTAATCTTCAACATCATGACAATTGTAAAGAATTCTTTGAGACCATACGTTGTTAGTTCTTTCTCAAATTTCCTTATTTGGTTCTTTGAATATGTACTTAATATAGTTTTGTGTTTCAATTTACTAGTAATATTCATTTTAGCTTATTTTATCCAATGTGTTTGCCAGTTAGCTTATTATAGTATTTTTCGGGGCATAAGACCGTTTTACATAAAAAATCGACTTAAAATTGGGGGTGTCTTGTGGTCCGAAGGTAACATGAAAATAAAATGAATATTTTATTATATATATTTATTATATATATTATATATTTTTGTGTATATTATTTATTATATTTATTAAATATTTTTTCATCATTTATATTTTTTATCTAAATTAAGAAAGAAATTGAAAATATCTTTATATATCTAAGAAAATAGAAAATATTCTTTTTTAAAAATATTTAATAAATATTATTTATTATATTTATTTACTGAGTAATGGTTGCATTGTATTGGTATTTTAATGATGAAGTTAATATTTTGTATTGCTTTTTGTTATTTGATAATGTTCTAGTCTTCTACGCTTCAAATAGCCAATTCTTGGTAAAATGGTACTTTCACAATGATTCATGATTTTTTTTTTTTTTTTTTTTGTGTGTATCAATTTGGGAAAATTTACACCACATCAGTGTTAGGGGGGGGGGTTCCCCCCCCCCCGAGTTGTACCTATAGTCAAGAATTTTTTAAATCGGGCCCTGAAGACATACACGAAGTTCCTCTGAAGAGTAATATTGCTTCTTCTATTTATATCTTCTTCTATTTATATCTCTGAAGAGTAATATTGCTGGTGTTCTAAGTGTTTAATGATCTTCCCGTTTGTAAATTGTCTGTATGAATTATCACTTCTAATGCACTCGACCTTTCAGAATATCTAATTGTTATATCGAAACTGCCAATTTTTATTTTTACAGTACATTTCAAGAAGCTGTAATTTTGTTCTTGTTTTGTTTTTGTTATAACGTCCACGGAAAGTTTTGTGTAAGTAATGTTTAGTTAAATCTTTTTTGAATTTTAAAGAGCATTTCTGAAAAGAACAAATAATCTTTCTTTTGATAAATAATAAGCTTTAAACATCTGTTTTTGAGGGGATGTTTTTCCTACGTTATACTATAACACTTGGGATCTGTGCTTCATATTGCTTCTTCGAGTTATATCAAAGTATTTAATGATCTTCGCGTTTGTAAATTGTCTGTATGGATAACACCTCATGCTTTGAGAATCTCTAATTGTTATTTCAAAACTAAATGCCAATTTTTATTTTTAACGTCCACGACAAGTTTTGTGTGAGTAATATTTAGTTAAATCTTTTTCTGTTTCATAGAGCATATCTGAAAAGAACAAATAATCTTTCTTTTAATAAATAGTAAGCTTTAAAAATCTGTTTTCGAGGTTATATTTTTCTTCGTTATATAACACCTGGGAGCTGTGCTTCATATTGTTTCTCCTATTTATATCAATGTATTTGATGATCTTCACGTTTGTAAATTGTCTGTATGGATAATCAGACCTAATGCTTTGACAATCTCTCATTGTTATTTCGAAACTAAATGCCAATTTTTATTTTTACAGTACATTTCAAGGCTTCTGAGTACTAACCCTACTGGATTCGTTCACCTCAATGTTAACCTATGGAGAAAATGTGTCTACTATTAACAGCTACATAAATGACGATAATCCAATAAAAATGGTATTTTCAGATAGCCTGAATTTTTTTGCATCTTGCAAAACGATTTATTTTATAAATTTCATCCACCAAAGGAATTGATGAGCGTTTAAAACACACTGTACCATATTTTCCCCCCAATAATTTAAATTTAAAAATACATGCATTTTTTTGAACGAAAAATGACCCAAGGTATATAATTTCTTTCTCTATTACGAAGTACAGTTTTAGAAAAAAATATCATTCAATCCAAGTCAGCAATCTTTGGACACATTTTCTCCATAGGTTAACACTGAGGTGAGCGCATCCAATAGGGTTAGTACACAGCAGCCTTAAGAAGCTTTGTTTTGCTGCTGTTTTGTTTTTGTTTTAACCTCCACGGCACGTTTTGTATAAGTAATGTTTAGTTAAATCTTTTTAATTTTAAAGAGCATTTCTGCAAAGAAACTTATAGTCTTTCTTTTGATAAATAATAAGCTTTAAAAATCTGTTTTTGACGTCATACTTTTTCTACAGTATATTGCTCCCAAGTGTTTAGCACTTGGGAGCTGCTAAACACTTAAGCGGGCGCGCCCGTGTATAAAGTGCAACATTTTCGTAATTTTGAATGGTTCGTTTTTACAAGTAAGGTTTGAATGTTCTAAGCAGTTTCTATTTATAGCTACACCCTTTGTAATGCAGGTCTGATTTTCTGACGCTTGTATTCCCTTCCATTCATTGTTAGTCGTGATTTAACCGTGGTAAACCAGCGATTATACTGGATTGCAATACGACAAAACTAAGAGTTCATGTAGTAGATCAAATGTGCAGCTATTACACGGTATTCCGCATATCACGAAGATGGACAATCTCTTTGTTTTTCAGGATTTTGGACAAAATAGGAATCGATTCGCACGTTGTCCTTAGATGCATTAAACCAGACAGTTTTGAAATAAGGCGATTGTATCAGCATTCTTTGGCCTTTAATTATAAATATATCTCAATATTATCAAAATGTTATAACTTGTAATAAACGCAGAATTATTATTTTCAATTTGAAAAAAAAAGTTTATTACAAAAGGAATAAGGTTGAAAGAGAAGTTGCACTTTGTGCAACGCGCGCCTGCTGGTGTTCCAACAATTGGCTCGCCCGCTGAAGGGTTAATATACACAACTCAGGAACCCAGCACATAAATACAATTTCAAGATTTAAAGATAATTTTACCTAAACAAAAGCTTGGTTGTCTTAGAGAATCAAGTGGTAAAAATATAGCATAAGAATAAACTTGAAATGAGCAGATAATAAGGTTTATCGGATATTAAATATGCGTAGCAAATAAATAGTAGTTTTTAACCGACAGTGAGGATTCTGAAAAGAGTTTTATAGTAATGTCTCTAATAATGAGCAAATATAAATTTTCAAAATTACTTTGGAAAGTTAGAGAAATAAAACAGTAAATAAAATTAGTATAAAATTAAAAAGGAAATATTTCTACTGTAATTGAAACATCCACGAATACTAGCAAAAGATCGTAATTTAAACTTAATGCCATCAAAACTAGTACTTTTAACTTATTAACCTTACCCTTAATCAACTGTTCAAAACTGGAAGATTTTATGATACTGCATAAAAGTTCTTTTCATTATCTCTCGGGAATCTATTTTAAATACTTGTTTCGAGGATAAAAAAAAAGACTGAATAGCTGGAAAATATAATTTTACCATCTAATTAAGGGAATCAATTTGCATATATAAATAATAAACAAGCATTTGTGCGTCAGAGAATTTTTCATATCTGCATTTAAATCTTCATTTCTATCGCAAGCACTTTAATGAGGTAAAATGTGCAAAGAGATTCTGAGATGATCAAATAATATCTTTTTCGAGAATGAACATTCAAGATAAGCTTGAGTCTACTGCTGTTGCCACTGAAAAGAAACTTATTTATATTACATTTAATATTTATTCTCTAGATTAATTGCAACACTGAATGTAATCCAAGTGAAAAGGTGTTTAATAAAATCTTCATTTATAATGCATTCTTTTATAATTGAAGCATTTTTTACATTAGATATTTTGTTCTGTGTAGGATCTCACGTTGCCATTTCAACTTTCCGAAATATTGTGATCGTCCTCAGAGTATTATAAAAACAACTGAAAGAATAACGAGAGAGATGCCAACTGGGTAGGACAGCATTTTAATTAGTTCTTTACAAACGTGCTGCTGAAATGAAAGAAAAATAACTCTTTCCAAAGCTGGTCGTACTTTTATTTTGAACAGTTGGTAGATAAATATTGTAACTCCTTTACTTTCCCTAATTGAACTCAAGAAAAGGAAAAAATCCTTTATGTTTCTATAAATTTAGGTATGCCAGAACGAACCTAAGGTGCTGTTCACACTGCGTCCGTCAGCATCAGCATTACTCGTATTAAAATATATTTAACCAACTAGCTGAATACCCGTGCTTCGCTACGGAGTACATTCAAATTAAATTCAACGGTCAATGTATGTAATTAAGGCCAAAAGAAAACAAAAAAATATATTTATAAAAATCCGTAAGGGATATTTTTATAGACAAAATAATGTAGAAGAAAATATTGAAATTAAATCTAAAAGAACATACTAAAGAATATTATAGTACAGTTAATATAGTACAGTTTCAGAAACATTTATTTTTCTGTATTTTAATATTTTTGGAGGGATAATATCCAATCGTCTGCCGCATTCGAAAAATAATTTTTTTCAATATATTTCGTTGTTATGCACGTGACGCAAAATTAATTTAAAGTATCCCAAAAAGAAAAGAAACCGCATGATCACCATTTAATAAATTAAATTCTAAAAATTTATCTTTAAAAATTCACCAAAAATCAGAAAATAGAGGAAAAGATTCGAAAACGATTTTATTTTAAAGGAATTTTTAGGATCTTTCTCGTGATATAAATTTTATTACCCTCAAATTATTATTTTAAATGCAAACTTAAAAAAAGTTACTAAAACAGCTTAAAAATTTAATTTTAAAAAATCTAAGAAGAATTTTTCAAAAATCTTTCGTAGTGCACTCCTACACTATAAGAAGAATCTCCATGCAAAATTTCAGCACTTTCGGTCCAGCGGTTTGGTCTGTGCATTGTATGTCAGTCAGTCAGTCAGTCAGTTACGAAACTGTTTTATATATATAGATTATAAACCTCCAAACGATTAGTCACGAAATTGTTAAGGCCTGTGATTGGTTTAAAATATGTCAATACGAGTAACGCCGACGCT
The DNA here is from genome assembly GCA_907164885.2 of Dolomedes plantarius. NCBI lineage: Eukaryota > Metazoa > Arthropoda > Arachnida > Araneae > Dolomedidae > Dolomedes > Dolomedes plantarius. Next base: position 31,741,926 of record OU015503.1, on the reverse strand, counting down.
GACGGATTTTATGTGAACAGGCCCCAAGCCGTAGGAGGGAAAAAAATATTTGACCATTATGTTAATTATTGTGTTTTTATTTATTAAATCAAGCATATTCTTTGCGTTATTCATTTTTTAGAGTACCACAGGGGCAGAAAAATAATTATTGCGGTTTTATTTATAATACAATAGATATGTATTTATTAAGGAATTATGCGTGATCATACTGAAACCATACAATCTCTGATAATTTCCATCAGCGGGCAAGTACAAAAGCTAATTTTTTTTTATTCCACTAAATGCAAACTTATTCAGAGAAACTTTAATTACGTAGCATCGTTAAAGACTCATTTTTACAGTACAACTTTCTGTTTTTTGGAGCTCTTTTGGGATGAAATTTTAAAACTATTCCGTAAAAAAGCCAAACTTTGTTTTACTTGCAGAGCCAATACTTTTGTGAATTCTTTTATGATGAATTATTCAGAACACATGAATAATAAATGTGCCAAGATCAAATAAAAGAAATCACCCTCCACGCATTCATGTTCCTCAGAGAAAGCTTGAAATTTCAAATACATTCATGTAAAAAAAAACTATTCCTAAGTCTGTTTATTTTAGCATTTTTATAACGAGGATTTTAAAATCCCTCAAAAGTCAGACAGATCTGTTTACCCCCCGAAACAGAAAATTGCGTTGGTTTGCACATTTTAAAAGCCTTTAAAAAGTTCAGAGAATGGTTTGATAGATAGATGTTCAATATCATCTGCCATAACTCTTGTAAAGCTGTTTAGATTGTAATTTTTTGATTTCCAGTATTAAAAATGGTACTGGTAACTATGGCTAAAGCTGTTTTGTACTATCCCTATTTGATTCGCTCACCTCAATGTTAACCTATAGAGAAAATGTGTCTACTATTGACAGCTGCATAAATGCCGATAATCCAATAAAAATGGTATTTTCAGATAACCTCTGAACTTTCCTGCACCTTGCAACAGGATTCATTTTACAAATTTCGTCCATAAAAGGAATTGAGGAGGGAATGGAGACAAAGGTTACCGAATTATAGACATTTTAAAACATATTTTGTAGACATTTCCGAAAAGTATTTTAAGGTGGCTGCCTACGTTTGGAGCCAAATTTTTTTTTAATTCTTTTTTTAAGGACTTTTTGATCTAAAATAGCACTTAAAAATTAAAAAATAAATGAAAACTTACCTGTAAATACCGTACTTTTTTTATAAATTGGTCAATTTGAAGAAATTTTTAATGAAATTTAGCTAAAACGCTTATCACTCTGCACAAAATTATAATGCTACTACATTAATTTTCTTCTCCCACATGATACATATGACAGTTATCTTCAAAATGTCCTACAATCTAAGAGAAGTTTTAAAATGCAAAATTAATACAGACAATTTTAAGTTCCAATATGAAAATTTTCCCCGATTCATCATTCATTTCCTTATAAAAACAGTCCCAAATAAAAAACTATTCATAATACATCAATTATTGTGCGTCATTTCATTAACAATAGCATCTAAAACATTTCCTGAAAGTTTTATCAAATTATATGTATTATTAAGTGAAATATCATGATAACGGTAGAGATTTGTGATTAAAAATATAATTCTGAGAAAAACGCATTTAAAGTTCTTTGTCGCTTCAATTTTATAGCAGACGAGGTTTTTTTAAATAGCTGTAACTCTGCTTCTAATTGATGTAGAATAAAAACCAAAATGGTTTTGAAAAGAGAAAAGACTGAATTACACGATTCTTTCAAGAAATAAAACTGTCCGAAATAGTCAAAAAATGATATTATCAATGTAGGCAGTCACCTTAAAGTTTTTTCATTTTTGCTCTAATTTTGGAGAATGCAAGAAGAAAAGGTGCCACACTTTTTGAACATTTAATAATGAATAAAATACCGAGAAATCACCCAAAAATGTAATAAAAACATGAACGGTGGCTAATAGGAGCTGCAATCATTTTTAGCTATATTTATACGATACATAAGTTGATTTGAAATGTCATATTTGACATCTGGTGACTGAAAGAGAAATATGTTATTTATGGCAAAATCGTGTTATTTTCAGAAAAACGACGTTAATTTAATTATGAGGTTTTATGCTGTTTTATGGGGATTTTTTATCTGGTACTTTAATAAGCTTCATTTTAATATTTTTTTATGCTTGTAATTTTTTAGAGAACCCGATAAATAGATGGTCTTTTAATCCTCTTTAAAACAAAAATAAAATTCACAAGTACCCATATTTGCTGAGAAATCAATTAAATATTTGTAAAATTTATATTAACGGCGACTCATTGCAACTGGGCCAGATTGCAATTATATTTAAATGATAAATCAGTTGATTTCAAATATCATTTTTGCCTTCTGATGGCTGAAAGAGGGCTCTGTAATAAACTGAAAAACTATTTCATTTTCTGAAAACGAATCTTATTTGGTTTTCCAGTATCATGTGGTTTGTTCAAAATCAATAAAAGGGAAAAGTCTGCATGTTTTGAAAGATAGCAAGTTATAACCAAAAACGATATCATCAAAAGCATTTTTTGATCAATATAAAGTTATCACCTATTAGAATTCTGGGGAAATAATTAATTCCGGTGTATTAAAACATCTAGTTAATCCGGTGTATTAAAATATCTAATTATCTTCATTCCGTCGCAACACTGAAATTAACTCCAATCCTTCATAATCTCTAACCAGAGAACGACCCAATGGGTTGCGGTTGTCTAGCTTTTAATGATCCCAAAAGCTTTCATTTAAGTATGGAAAAAATGTTAAAAGCCTTTTTAAAAGCCAACTTTGCGTAGAAGTTTTACCAGTATAAATCACGTCCAATTTAATATTCTTTATATTCGGAGATACTTTAATAACTCTCGAACACGGCCTTTGCATTTTGACGCATAACAAAGGATATCAACAGCAGTTGGTGGGATTGATTATGACGTTAAACGTCTAGGTTTTGTTTAGTTTTATTCATTCAGTGCTTCCTCAGAAGCGATTTATTATGCCTTTCAAAGAAAATACTATTTTCTTTTCTTTTTGTGAAATTTGAATGCCTTTTGGTATGCAAAAGCAACGTTATTACCGAGTAAATTTGTTTAAATGTATTGATAGTCTCTCTATTCTAAAAAAAAGTAACTCCCGCTGTCAAAAGGTTGTCACGCTATCTCATCCGAAACCGATGGGGGTATGGGGTCGAGAGCGATACCAATGGATGCAGAAAAATAACGGGACCAAAGTAAGACATGTCTCATCTTCATCGGACTTTAAGTTTTTTTTTATGTTTTGTGGGAAAATATTGACTTTTTCATCTTCAGTTTACGATAACTCGCCAAAAAAATTATCGTAGAATTTTGATCTTTTTCCAATCTAAGACTACAGACATTTCTCTTTCAAATTAGACCTCATTTGTTTAAAAATATTTTAAAACAGACTAATATATTCATCAAAAAATTAAACACAGTTTTTCAAGAAATATTGACTTTTTCATCTTCAGATTACGATAACTCGCCAAAAAATGATAGTAGAATTTTGATCTTTTTCCATTCTAAGACTACAGACATTTCTCTTTCAAACTAGACCTCATTTGTTTAAAAATATTTTAAAACAGACTAATATATTCATCAAAAAATGATACACAGTTTTCCAAGAAATATCGTCCCCTATGTGGATGTAATAACGATGCTCCTCGATTTATTATCTTACAAAGAAAATATTTACATCATCTGGAAGCTGAAAGCTTTCTTATTCATATAAACCTCATTTCAAGTCTCTATCTTAAATTTTCGATTTTTAATTGAATTTTAAAGCTGATAATTCAACAGTGATGAAACGCCCTTCGCATTAAGGGTGACAACAGTAAATGGATGGAAGCTGTTACATTGCCCGAGAATCACCCCTATATATCTCGCTATTAGCCATAACAGAGGAGTGAGCGTAGCGAGCCTAGGGGCGAAGCTCCTAGTGGGTATTTTTTTTAAAACTGCAGTGAACTTATAGGAGTCCCCAGTTTGTGGTCGGCACTGGCTAGCAGTGAATTCAAGGAGTATTTTTATATACCACAAAAACCAAAGCTTATTATCACAATTTAAATATGAAAAATAAAATATTTATTACATAAATTTAACACTGAAAATGCGACTCCTACAAATTAAAGAGTAACATGGATACCAAAAATTACGAAGCAAAATAAAATTAACGAATACAGGAGAATTCTTTTTTCTGCTACTGTCATACAGGGTCATCGTAGTTGCCAGGCAACTTCTTCAAAACGTGAAATACAAATACAGGGTGTCTCAAAAAACCTTGACTCATTTTCAAAATTTATACAAAAAGAAGTATACTAAGTAAGAACTGGAAATTCACAGTTGTGTTACCGTATATATTACAGTTTTTTTCTGTATCAAAAAAATTGAACAAGTGGTGCTAGTTGTTTCGTGAAAGCGGGTGTTGTAAAATGGCTACTCCATCAGAGAAAGCAATATGTGTTGGCTGGTATTGCAAAACGGAATCTGTTACGCAAGTGCAACGAAATTTGGAAAATATCCTCTAAGTCGTAACAACATCTTAGCTTATCTATACTAATAAAGGAACAAGTGGATTTCGAGAGATCACGTGACCGTAACTCATCCGGGCGGGCCACTCCTCGAAAAAAAATGGCCGACAAATATACAGGAAAATCGGTGTATTTTTTTTCTCATGAAAGTACATAAATGTTGCATATTTGGAAAGAGCTTCGAAAACTGATAATTTTTTCTGCGTACACTTATTCTGTTAATTCAATAGTTTTAGAGATATTTTCATTCTAAAATCACTCACTGCTGAGAAACCAAATCATCTGGACAGTGGTGCTGCCATCTGTCGGCAGCGACGGGAATGAAAATTGAAAGGAATTAATTCACTTGAATTTAATACATTTGTAGGCTTTTTTTTTTCTTTTGTGGGGCCCGAAGTACATAAATATGTTACACGGATGGCTTGAGCACGGAAGCCCGGCTAGTTACAAATAGTTTCTGGAAACGGGAAGTGTCCTTGATAATCGGTTGTAGTGTTGAATAATTCAAAAGATGCATAAATGCTGCAATTTCATGTGTTACGGAATCCATTTTGGAACGCACATAGGCTGAGATTGATTACCAACTAGTTCTCCGTGCCACAAAAGTTGCATTTATTGAAATTCATTGACTATACTAAAAAAAAAACTCTAACATATAAGGTAACATATATATGAATTTCTTGTTCCTACCTTGGGTACTTTTTTCTTTTTTGTATGAATTTTTATCCTTTGAGAGTAAATTAGACGAGGGGTGTTCCAAAAGCAACTAGACGATATAGATTAACATAAAATTTAAACACGATTTGATGTACAATATATAACATCCTATTTTCAAGACTGAAAAACGGGTCAATGTTCACGCGGTATCTCTGACAACAGGCTTTTAGTGTATAATGGTTTGTCATACGTAGTCATTGCAGAACTGAACTAAAAATTCAGAACCGGGTTTCGGTTCTCAAATTTTTCCAGAACCGGGTACCCGGGATTGAATAATACTTGAACCATAAATATATTTGCCCTAAATATTAATGAAAAAACTATATTTATTTATAACGTAAAAAAATTTAGTTTATTGCTTAAATAAAAATGTATTTCTTTTTAATTTATTTTAATTTAAGTTAATTTAAGTAAATGGGTTCTAAAAACTGAAATTACTGAATTCTCTGTGAAAATTTTATGTTTTTATTTTCAGTTGGCCACCAGAATAGAAATTCGTCGAAGACTAGAGTGCATAATTTAAATAATGTGAAATGCAATCTATTTTTGCTATTTATAACTGCAATAAATAAAATTTCTCGCGAAAATTTTATATGAAATAAATCAGAAAAAGCAAATGACACTCGACGGCATATGTTATGCCAGCAGGAGGGAATTGACATCTGAGAGGGTTGAGGAGAATCTAGCAGTTAACACTGCGGATGTACTTAAGACAAATGGTTCCAAAGATCTAGATAGTAATAAACCGTGAAGCATGGTAAAAATGCTTATCCCTATTAACCCCTTCCGTACCAGCATATGTATATGAAGATTACATGCAAAACCAGTTTTTCGGGCATATAGATTTAAAATATCAAGTAGTAGTTTTCAGATAAATGAGATGCTTTTATTCATATTAATAAGAAGAGATATAGGTATCGATATTTAAATCGATATATATATATATATATATATATATATATATATATATATATATATATATATATATATATTAATATCTAAATCGATACATATAGAAATATAACGATATTTACATCGATCTATGTAAAAATTACATAAAAAAGTTTACAGTTTTGGTACCTTTATATATCAATATCTAAATCGATACACATAGAAATATAACGGTATATAAATCGATACATATATAAATATGACGATATATAAATCTATACGCATAGAAATATAACGATATCTAAATCGATACACATAGAAATATAACGATATCTAAATCGATACACATAGAAATATAACGATATCTAAATCGATACACATAGAAATATAACGATATCTAAATCGATACACATAGAAATATAACGATATCTAAATCGATACACATAGAAATATAACGATATCTATATCGATACATACAGAAATATAACGATATCTACATCGATTTATGTAAAAATTACATAAAAAAGTTAATTTACAGTTCTGTCACCAGTGGATTCATACGTGGATCCACTGTTCCAGAATGGGTTAAAACGTTGTTTTATAAACGTAAGACTTAGGCCGTCTGCACACGGAGCAACTCAAAAGAAACTGATAACTGACTCAAATCCCAAACCAGTCCGTTATGAGTCGCAACCCGTCGGACGGGTTTGTAACCAGTTGCGCCGTGTGCGTGGCTCCATTCAATTACATAGGTTACGACTCATAACGGACTGGTTTGTGATTTGAGTCAGTTATCAGTTTCTTTTGAGTTGCTCCGTGTGCAGACGGGCTTACTGCTTTCGAAAACCCGGGTCTACAACTCTTGAACCGGGTTTTCAGTTCCAATAATTCCCCCGAGTACCCTGTTCTGCAATTCCTAGTCATACCCAACCTGGATCAAAAACTACAACAACAAGCCGCAATAAACGTTACCGCTCGCTTGGTGTAAAACAGCGCCAGACACTGACTAATTGATGAAAACTGCCTATTCGAGATCTCATATGTTAAATTTTCTTAAAATTTAACCCTGGGGACCGTTTGAGTGTTGCAGCATGTTCCGAATGGCAACTCGCGTCTGTTACAGACATCACAATGAACTCGATCGAAGCCACTTTACTCGAGAATCACCTAGTGAGCAACCAGACTCATCTGTGCAAGTATCCTTAATATCTCTAGAAGACGTTGCGAGAAACAAGTTCAAGTTTCGGATAGATGTCCTAAAGTACCTAGATTACGCCTAAAAAGGGATTCTGGACCAGGATTATAACCCAGTATCACAATCCAGCAAGGGATTGCCTATTTGAGAACCGAAATTTCGGTTACACGCAGCCTAGTCTTCGGATCTTAAGAAATTTGGGCGTTTACTTTTTACTGTTAAAAAACAAGTGAACGGACGAATATTTCCTTAAGATGCTACTCGGAATAATAATACTGTTATGGATTTGTTTGTTAGAAGATCCAGGCTTTGGACATACGTTTGTGCAAAGATACAGTGATACGAGTCGATGTATCCTAATTGTGTACGATTTTTAGGCAGGGAATCTCCCGTTGCCATGATAAGGTGGTAAATAATTACACCAGTTCTCTAACAGTAGTTTATTGCCGTCCGTTAAATGGGGAGAGGGGGGCTTAACTACTAGCACAAACAACACTATCCTAATCACGTCGTAACGGGGCTGATCACCTTTCAATATCTCAACAGAAATTCTAGAATCGTAAGTAATTTAACACAGAAAAAATTTAATTTATTTGATTGAAATGAAAATTTTAAAAACAATAATATATATATATATATATATATATATATATATATATATATATATATATATATATGTGTGTGTGTGTGTGTGTGTGTGTGTGTGTGTACAATATACATATAAACATATAAACTTAAATGTATATAACCCATCTACAAATACTTACAACCGTTATTTAATACTCTTGGTATTGCTATTGCAATACTTACTATATAGTGCAGCGTTATTCCTTTTACATTCTCATCATATATATATATATACTAGCTTCGCTACGGAGTACATTTCAGGATAATTACAATAAAAAAATAATTAAATTGCTTTTTAGAGAATTAAATTATTAATTAATTAGAATTAAATTATTAATTAATTAGAATTAAATTCTTTAAAAACTTCCATCTCAATTAGTCTAATGATTAAATGTTATCTTTTACTGTATTTTTACATGTTTTTATTAACTCGCTTTCTTGTTTGTGTGTTTGTGTGTTTGTCACGTACAAATCTTGCAATCGATTTTTAACTAACTTCCCGGCTAGCTAGACATTTGAAACTTTTAGAATAGCTCAGAACACGATGACAATGCATTATTTTAATACTTTTAGCCATCTTTAAGCAGAATTGAAATCATTTTCAGTTATTTTCAGTTAATTTTGTTTTGTAGACTAGTGCAGCTATCTATTGGCCGGGACGGGAACGAAAAGTGAAACGCAAGTTAACTTCCAATTAACTTCATTTTCATTCAAGTTGATGGGATAATTCATCAAAAAATTTTAAAAGAGTATTTATTAATACATAAAATTGTCAAGTTTATATGATTCAACAGAAAATTTAAAAATATGGTATATAAAAAGTTCTTTTTATCTTGTAATTATAATATTTTTTATCAATTCTTTTGGTTTTTATGCACGTGACTCAAAATTAATTTAAAGTATCACAAAAAGCAAAGAAACCCCCGTGATCATCATTTAATAAATTGAATTCTAAAAATTAATCTTTAAAAATTCACCAAAAATCAGAAAATGAAGGTAAAGGTTCGAAAAGCATTTCATTTTAAACAAATTTTTATGTTCTTTCTCGCCATATAAATTTAATAACCCTCAAGTTATCATTTTAAATGTAAACTTAAAAAAAGTTACAAAACAACTTAAAAATTTAATTTAAAAAAAACTAAGAAGAATTTTCAAAAATATTTCTTGGTGCACCCCTACACTATAAGAAGAATCGCCATGCAAAATTTCAGCCCTTTAGGTTAAGCGGTTTGGTTTATGCGTTATCTGTCAGTCAGTTACGGAACTGTTTTACATATATAGATATACTAAATAAACTTCTGCCGCCAACGTAAGACCACAAATAAACATGATTTAAAAAATCGTATTTCCTATGAAGCAGTATAAACATATGGAATTAATCTTAATTTGTGGAATTAATATTAACTTTATGGAATTAATAATAACTTAGTATTTTACAAGCACGGTTGTCAAAATCACTCTATCACTCCGTTAGTTTTTTATATCTGGAATATACAAAAGAGCGAGTGAAGTAATCATCTTAATAGCCCTTATACAGGGTGGTCGTAAAGAAACTTTGCCGATATATGGACCTCTAGCGGCTGTTCAGTTCAACCGATTGAGATGAGATTTGAGATATAGTTATTCAGAGGTATGAGCTCAGGATTCTGTGAACGGCAACCAAGTGGCGCTGACAGTTACAGTTATAGGTACAGAAACTCGAAATTTTCAAATGGCAACACCCATTTTTTCCCATCGCAAAATGCTCAGTGCAGGCAAAAACCCTAATGAGAGTTGGAACGGTAGGTGTATCACAAAAAAACGGACGCGTTATGCACGCACAAAAAACAGCTCTGCGAACGGCCTACAGAAACGATATATGGACCTCTAGCGACCATTTCGTTCAACCTATCGAGATGAAATTTCAGATATAGTTATTCAGATATATGAGCTCGGGATTCTGAGAACGGCAACACAGTGAAGCTCGAGGTTACGGTTATAGGTATAGAAACTCGAAATTTTCAAATGGCAACGCCCACTTTTTCCCATCGTAAAATGCTCAGCGCATGCGAAAACCCTAAAAAGCGTTGGAACGGTACGTGTATCACAAAACACGGACGCGTTATGCAAGCACAAAAAACAGCTCTTCGAATGGCTAACAAAAACACGATCAGAGAGCTTTTTATCGGTTTTCTACGCTGAATATCTGGCGAACGCCGTTCTGTGATTGGTTTCTATCTCTGTCATATGCAAATTTCCTCCGTGCGCCCCAATCGTGTCTTTGTTGGCCGTTCGCAGAGCTGTTTTTTTGTGTGTGCATAACGCGTCCGTTTTTTGTGATACACGTACCGTTCCAACGCTTTTTAAGGTTTTCGCATGCGCTGAGCATTTTGCGACGGGAAAAAGTGGACTTGCTATTCGAAAATTTCGAGTTTCTATACCTCTAACCGTATCCGTGAGCGTCACTGTGTTGCCGTTCGCAGAATCCCGAACTCATACCTCTGAATAACTGTATCTGAAATCTCATCTTGATAGGGTGAACGGAACGGCCGCTAGAGGTCCATATATCGGCAAAGTTTCTTTATGACCATCCGGTATATACATCACTTGTTCGAACGCTGGAAAAACGATATATTTAAGTACGAAGGAATTTTAATTCCATTTTTCAAAAGAAAATACCCATTTAAAAACCCATTATAACTCAACTAATTCCTCTACAATAATGTAAGTATTTTCAGAGATTCTTTTAAATAGCTGGACAGTTACCAAATTCTGGATTTTGACAAAGTTGATTAATGCATCACTTACAAAATGTCACTTATAAAATTAAACCTTCAAAAAAATATAAATTGCTTTATTGAAAAACTAATTCATAGTGTAGGTCTAAAATTATCTCTTAATAGAGCATTAAGGCTGCTGTGTACTAACCCTGTTGTAATCGCTCACCATAATGTTAACCTATGGAGAAAACTATTCTCTTTTTTACGGCTACATAAATGCTGATAATCCCATAAAAATAGAATTTCCAGATAGCCTGGACTTTTCTGCACCTTGCAACAGGATTCATTGTATAAATTTCGTACACCAAAGGAATTTATGAGCGTTTAAATTATACTATACTAGATTTTTTCCCCCGAATAATTAAAACTTTTGAATATTATTTGCATTTTCTTTAAAACAAAAAATTCTCAATTGTGTACAGTGGCTTTCTTTATTACGGAGTACATTTTTTTTTAATAAAACCTTTAACTCCAGGTTGGCAATACCTTCGGACCATAAGACGAACTCAAATTTTAAGTTGATTTTTTAATGTGAAAAGGTGCGTCTTGTGGTCCGAAAAATACGGTAGTTTTCATATTAACCAATCACTAACATGGTAAAAAAACTTTTTTTTAAAAACTTCACATTTATTTAGCGTAACTTCACATTTATTAGCGTAATGATTGTAATTGTTTATACACAAGGCATTAAAACACTATTGAAAGACATATACACATTTATTTAGCGTAACTTCATATTTATTAGCGTAATGATTGTAATTGTTCATACACAAGGCATTAAAACACTATTGAAAGACGTAGACACATTTATTTAGCGTAACTTCACATTTATTAACGTAATGATTGTAATTGTTTATACACAAGGCACAAAAACACTATTGAAAGACACAGACACATTTATTTAGCTTAACTTTACATTTATTAGCGTAATGATTATAATTGTTCCTACACAAGGCATTAACACACTATTGAAAGACACGGACACATTTATTTAGCGTAACTTCACCTTTATTAGCGTAATGATTGTAATTGTTCATAGACAAGGCATTAAAACACTATTGAAAGACATAGACACATTTATTTAGCGTAACTTCACATTTATTAGCGTAACGATTGTAATTGTTCATACACAAGGCATTAAAAAACTATTGAAAGACGTATACACATTTATTTAGCGTAACTTCACATTTATTAGCGTAATGATTGTAATTGTTTATACACAAGGCATTAAAACACAATTGAAAGACGTATGAAAGGTGTATGCTTTGATCCTGAAGATAGTTTCAAACTGATGTCAAATCCATCATTTACTATAAAAAGAGAGCAGGAAATTCTAATGCACTATTCTAAAACGGCGTCTAAAGTGCTATTCACATTTATTTTCAAGAAGGATCGCGGGTCATCTTTTATCATCCTGTAATCCTCTTTCGTGAGTGGCTTAGGACATATGCTCTCGGATTCAGTAAGAGGATTATGTGTATCCATTTCCGGTTCTGAAAGCCTCAGAACATATTCTGCTGGCAGCGGTGAGTACACCGCGAATGTTTTTTTTTTTTTTTTTTTTTTTTTTTTTAAGGTCTATTTTACTTTCTTGACGCCGAATGTGCATTATTACATTCGTTACAGATTGGTATCTTAAACAAATCTGCGCTTGAAATTAAAACAATGGCTTATATTAAAAGTAAACTAGCTGAATACCCGTGCTTCACTGAGGAGTACATTCAAATTAAATACAACGGTCAACGTATGCAATTAATGCCAAAAATATATATATTTATAATAAATACAACGGCCAATGTATGCAACTAATGCCAAAAAAATATTTATAAAAAAATCGTAAGGATATTTTTATAGACAAAATAATGTAGAGTTAATTTCTTTAATTTGAAAATATTCTTTTCTTTAATTTGAAAATATTCAAATTAAATACAACGGTCAATGCATGCAATTAATTTGTATGTTTAATATCCATAAAACATACTAATTTGAATTAAATTCCTAAAAAACTTCCATCTCAATTACTCTAGTGGTTAAATTTTATCTTTTACCGTATATTAATACTTTTTTGTCAATTTATTTCGTTGTTATGCACTTGATGCAAAATTAATTTGAAGTATCACCAAAAGAAAAGAAACCACGTGATCAGCATTTAATGAATTAAATTCTAAAAATTAATCTTTAAAAATTCACCAAAAAATCAGAAAATGGAAATAAGGATTCGAAAAATATTTCATTTTAAAGGAATTTTTATGATGTTACTCGTGATATAAATTTTATAACCCTCAAATTATTATTTAAAATGCAACCTTAAAAAAATATTACAAAAACAGCTTAAAAAATTAATTTTAAAAAATCTAAGAAGATTTTTTTTAAATCTTTCTTAGTGCACCCCTACATTCTAAGAAGAATCGTCATGCAAAATTTCAGCCCTTTAGGTCCAGCGGTTTGGTCTGTGCGTTATCTGTCAGTCAGTTACGGAACTGTTTTATATATATAGACTACAGCATACAAAAAAAAAATCAAATTTTTATGAACGTCTAAAATTTTACTGCTCAGTTTTATTTAGCTAAATAAAGATATTTAAAAATTCTTTTGAAACCATGAAACTAGATTTAAGCTGTTAATAACGTCGGTAAAATGTAACTGATGACAAAACGGAATGAAGATTACTATAATAGACCCATTGCGGTGGATGGAGTTAGGCCTTGTTCACATTGCTTCTTCACCGTTACGTAGAGTCAATTGTTAAAAATTATAATCAATGACTACGTGATACGGCAGACCAATCACAAGTCATGTCAGTAATCTCGGTGGAGCAAAGCAGCGGAAGCAATGTGAATAAGGCCTTAGAGGGTTTGCAGGATGTTGTGAGGAAATTGAGACGTAAAAGACGTATCTCTTCAGCGGAATATTTCTCACGATGTCATAAGTGACGTCACGGCTGGAACAAAACTAGAAAGGATCCATTGACCTGTTTCAATACTCTGTGTAAAAGTTTGTTCAAAATTAGTGATTTAAGCAGTACTTCCTACTCTCAAACGCCATTAGAAATTTGTGTGTTAGTTGATAGAATCTAAGATCTTTATAAACACACTGTTTAACCAAATAAACATGATGAGTAAGCTTACAAGCCAGGACTTTCCAGCAAATATCATAATGATAAGAAAGGGAGAGGGTTCCATCTCCGACATCATTTTGACCCTTGGACCTAAATAAATAGTCTGCCGTGGCAAGGAAATGCAATGCCAAAGGATAAGGTAACGAAACAATCATTCCCTTGCGCTAGTACCATCAACAAAGATGTGACTTTCAGAACGACATCGTATTTAAGGCTTACACTAAATGACAAACGTGTATGAAAAGTAACATGTACATCAGGAATTTAGAGTTACAAATATCAGTTCCATACAACTGCCAGTTCCATCCAAACATATGGAGAAAAAAAGACTTATTATCAGCTTGCATTTACCCAGAACATTCTCAAATAATGTCGTGCTTGATCATTGAGGAAGAAATTCTGCAAATTTGTTATTAAGGAACGTAAAAGAAAAAATTATGACGCAGCGAGGTAGACGTTAGGACAAGGATTCCTAACTTTTTTACGTTTGCGACACCCTTGGGAAGGAGATTAGAATTAGGGATGCGACATCGATGTCGATGTTTTCAAAACATCGATGTTTTTAATAAAAACATCGATGTTCAAAACATCGATTTATTGAAGCCGATGTTTTCTTAACATCGATGTTTTGTGCTCGATGTTTTACGTTATCTCGATGTTTTTTTAATGAAAAAGTACCATAGTAAAAAATTTACCACGTAGCATAATTTTTACTCAGTAAATGTAAGTCTGTATTCTGAGAAGGACGAATGCATAGGGGGAACGATACTCTAGCAACGAAACAAATGGCAATCAACAAAGTTAGCAAACTTCTTTTTTTAAAAACTAAATAATAAATATAGGGCATATTATAATAATAATATGCCCCAATAATTGTTATTTACAGTAAAGAAAAAATAAGCTTGTTCTGTTTTCCTCCTTACCCTGGTTTTGCTTCAGTACTTCAAATTGGTGTAAATATATGTAATTTTTTTGTATTATTTAATTTGAAAATAAACGATTTTTTAATAAATTGTTCTCATTAACTTTTTGATATTAAACTCTGTTGAACCAAACTCAAAAATTCTTTTAAATAATTTTGTCTTATACTCTATTGATATGAAACCAATCCTTTTGTCTTGTGTTACAGTCATGAACTTTAGATTTATTTTTTTTTACTAAATTATTTAAGCCTCCTGGAAGTAAATTATTCTCCAACTTGTAAATAAATATGACAATAATTTTTCACATTCAACCAATTTAAATTGGAAAACATCACGGATATTTCTTTATGGCTTTGGTCCTATCAATTGTTTTTATTGAAATAATTTCTTCCTCAATTTTCAGGTAAAAGTAATAAAATATATGATGGAAATTATGTGATATGCGCTTACTCTAGCAACCAAGATTTTGTCATTTGTGCCAGCCCAGTCAGAGAGTAAAATTAAATCCCCCCCCCCCACGACTAACCGAAGTAACATTAATGTTAGAGGTTACTAAACCAGTTTAAAAAAAAAAAAAAGGATGTTTTAAAACATCGATGTTTAAAAACATCGATGGTTTTGGGGCGATGTTTTATTAGCATCGATGTTTTAATATTGAATATCGATGTTTCAAAACATCGATGTTTTCTTGTCGATGTCGCATCCCTAATTAGAATCTTGGGGCACCCTTATTAGAATTTTAGTTTTTGGGGGTTTTTTATCAATTTTCTTTTTCAATATTAAATCAAAGTGGAATGTATATTAGGAACATTTTAAATTTAAGTTCATATAAATACTTACTCCATTGCTGATTTTATTCATTTATTAAAAGATATAATAAACAAATACCAGAATAGAGTATATAAATACAACATTAAAATAGCGATGGGATTCAGTTAAGTATTACACAAGAGCACTACAGTGGAAATCTCTAAATAGTGTTTTGTTTCAATTAAGGTGAGACTTGCAATGGATGCGTAGAGCACAAGAACGAGTGCACCGATCTGTGCCACAATCTATCGGACGTGAGAGAAGTTCTACTTAATATTTATTTTAATTAAGTAGGCCCTACAAATATTTGTTTATCCAAAAAGAAGCAAATCTCGCGTCACGCCTGGCCGATCTCACGCGGCTAAGGTGCCTCGGCACACCGGTTGGGAATCACTTAGGAGGACTCCGCCGAGAGAGGGAGATAGCTATTTCCCTCTCTCGGCTCTCCCTTTCGCTACAGGGATAATCCCTGTAGCAAAAGTTGACCGTAGCGCTCCAAACCAAACTCTCACTCGTCGATTTTTTAACTTGATATGTCCCTATCCTGAAAACAGGTCGGTATCTTTGTAAATTTTTCTACATATATTTATTACACTGAATCCCTTAGAGGAAAGAGTTCTTAAATAGTTTTCCACAATAAACTGATAAAGTTTTGGATGCAGGGCCCGATTATGAACGCTGGGGGCCCCTGGGCAGATGCTATTTGGGCCCCCCCCCTTACGGACATTTATAAAAATACATACTATTAGAAGTACTAGGTGCATACACCAAGGGGGTTTGGGGGCCCCCTAGCATCAGGGGGCCCTGGGCAAAGTCCCGATTTGCCCATGCGATAAAAAGGCCCTGTTTGGATGTGTAGACTAGAGAAAACTAAATAAAAGTTGGTTTCGTCAAGCGAAGTATTCTGTAATATTTGTATACATCTATAAACCTTGTAGAGAGCCATAGTTGCTAAAACTTGCAGCACATAGCTCTCTTTGTCTTCAAACAGGTTCATAGTTTTATTTCTTCATGTGAACTGAAAATAAATATACGAGTAACTGATCTGTTATATTTCGCTGCAAGATGTAAAATTTGGTGCTGCCATCTGTTGCGTAAAATAATGACTAAAGATCCGAATAGCAAACGATGTTGATTTTTTCTTTTCTTTATTCTATTCATTACTTGTGGGAAAACGTATAACAGGAACACACAGCTTATTGTGGATATTAAAATGCTGTGAGTATCTCTATATTTAGTATAGTTATATATATCGCAATTAATTTTATATTTTTGTATACATGCTTTTTAAAATTAAAGAAATCTTCTAAATATGTTTGGAAGAACTATTAATACGAAATAAGCTATTATTTTACAACATATCTCATAAACTTTGTTGATATTGTGAATCTCTTTTCAATAAATAAAGAATATATAAAATATGTTTTCCTCTACGGGGAAAACACTGAAATTTGACTTTAATAGAAAGAACTTCAAAATAATTCGCTAAGTCTATATTTGTTTCCTCGGTGTATATAACAACAAGGTTTAATCTAGCTAATGTTAATTTTTATCAACAATTTTTTTCTACGTTGTTAGTACCTGAAGGGCAACACAAACCTGAAAGAAGAGTAAAGGGCTTTACCACTTGTACGTCACCGGGTATCAAATGGGTGTGAGTTGAGAAGTAAGTGGAATTTTTTAAATAAGGTGCAAAAATCCTTTGCCATTGAATTGGAAAAATCAATGGCAAAGGATTCAATCCTTTGCCATTGAATTGTTGAAATTACATGAGGAAGGAAATGAAAATAAGACTTCTTCACAACACGGGAATAACTCAATTTCTACATTAATATTACGAGCAATACAGGAATCTTCTAAAAAATCAAGCTCAGAAATTTTCAAAAGGATTCAAAAAGAATTTTAATTTATTAAGTTACTTATTATATCACCAAGTAATAATGAAGGAGATTCTGATAATGGAACAATATTTGGAAGCAGGGTATTTCTCTTTGTCTAACGTTCATGAAATTGGGAAGGTTGATAAATGAAAATAAGATTTCTTCACAACACAGGAATAACCCAATTTCTACCCTAGCATAACGAGTAAAACAGAAATCTTCCAAAAAATAAAGCTCAGAAATTTTCAAACAGATTTTTAAAAAATTGAATTTATTTAATTACTAATTATATCTCCCAGCAATAATGAGGGAGATTCTAATCATCGAGTAATGCTTAAAAGTTGAGTTTTTTCTTTCGTCTAACGTTCATGAAATTGGAAAGGCTGATGAATATTAATGTAATTTATGTTTGAATCCGTTAATGCCATAAATAATACCCGATTACTGTGACGTAGCTAGAAATTATTCCGAGGAGTGGGAAGAGAAATCCACCTCTCGGATGGAATTGAAAACACTCTAACAATTTTAGAGTGAAACTGTCAGAGTGAAATAAACTAAGAATTTATAGTTTATTGTTAATTAACTGATAACAATAAACTATAAATTATTATTAGTTATTAATAATTCGTAATAATATTAATTATTACGAATTTGTAATTATTGTTGTTACGAAAACTAGTAATATTCGCAATTATTAATCTTCGAAAAATACTAATTATTCGAAATAAAAATAATTTTATTTCGAAATTATTTTTATTCGGTTGGGTTGTGATAATAAGAGAAATTTTTAAAAAAAATTAAGAAATAACAGGCAGGCACTTGCTTTATCCGACATTTGCCCATTCCACACCGGGAATTTATTATCTCATCACTCCAAATAAAGGAACACCACAAGACTGTCCATGCCTTGGTCGGAATTCGAACCCGAGAGCCTGATCCGTAGAAGGCTGCGACGCTAACCATTATACAATACGGGTTTAACAAGTCATCAACCACTTGTTTTATATTCATGTGTTAATGATGCTTAAGATGTGAGAGCATTTTTCAATCGGATGGCATTGCAGATAACGGGTGGTTCAGTATGCTTGAAAACTATGCTGAGTAGCGAATAGAAGTTAGGCTAAATAGTGAATCCATCGTAACTCCTGGCCTGTTGAGAACAAGGTATCCGAAAGGGTTCACAAAAAGTGGAAAAACAGAATACTTTTCAAGAAAAATTTTAAAGTAAGATTTTTGCAAAATCAACTACCGATATTGATACCAATAATAATCTGAATTTTATTTTATTACCGATAATCTGATTACCGATAATCTGAATTTTATTTTTTTTAATTTTTATTTATTTATTTTTTTCAATGCGGCAAGCATTTGTTTCTGACGGTAGATACACTGGTGTAAGAAATTAAGAGAATTTGCAAACTTTATCGATTATCTCTTGCTCTACTGTACTGATTTTAATGAAATTTGATATGTACATACATTGATACAATACAAAACAAATAACCATTCAATAATTGTAATACACACGCATGATTTTGCGTAACACTCGTTGGAGTCGGAAGGTATGAAACAGCGGTTGCAGAATAAACAAAAAAAATGGGTTAATAGATGAGTTAATAGGGGGTATGGTCCCCTCTTACAGATATACAGGTCTCGCAGCGTGATTTCATACTTGAAATAAGGCAGTTTATCATTTCCTGTGGCAATTGGTCCCACTCGTACAGCAACGCTGTTTTCATTCCCTAGATGATTCTCGGAGGGGGGTTTCGAGTTGCAATTGCCCTCCCCAGAGTGTCCCAGACATGCTCTATAGGGTTAAGGTCTGGAGATCAGGCTGGCCAATTCGTACTGTGAATATCCTCACTCTCTAGAAATTCGTCGACCAGAAGGGCTCTATGTGGCCTCGCGTTATCGTTCATTAAAATGAACTCAGGGCCAACTGCACCCCTGAAAAGACGAACATAGGGCTCCAAGTCCTCATCCCTATACCTCACACCAGTCACAGTGCCTCTTTCAAAGACATGGAGAGGTGTGCGGCCATCCAACATGATGACTGCCCATGCCATTAAACCTCCTCCGCCATAATGGTCGATTTCGCGGACATTGGAGGGTAGGTAGCGGGTACCTGGTTCTCTCCATATGAACGTACTGCGAGAATCGGTGTTTAGGCTGAACCGGGACTCATCAGTGAAGAAAACGGTCGCCCATTGATCCATACTCCAATCTCTATGCTCTCTGCACCATGGTAAACGGATTCTCATGTTCGTAGAAGTGAGCGGGACGCAAACAGCAGGCCTTCTTGCAAACAACCCTCTCTCATGAAGTCTTTTGGAAACAGTCATCCTTGATACACGGGTTCCTGTGGCTGCATACAAGTCCCGAGAGAGCTGAGAAGCTGTAGCACTCCTGTTACGCCTCGCTATAATCGACAAATGGCGATCTTCTCTGGCCGTCGTGGCTCTTGGACGACCTTGCCCAGGCTTTCCCTCGATGGATCCGGTATCCTGGAACTGTTTCCATAAGTTACACACGACGCTGGGCGTTAAATAGAACTCTCTGCAAATTTGGACTTGAGATTGGCCTCCCCACAATTCGCCACCTCATTCCATTATTTAAACGTTGGTGGTTACTCATTTTTACCGTTACAATTTGAAATTAACCGATTGCTGCAAAATAACACCATCTATTTACCCATTTTTTTGTTTATTCTGCAACCGCTGTTTCCTACCTTCCGACTGCAACGAGTGTTACGCACGATCATGCGAAAGTATTACAATTATTGAATGGTTATTTGTTTTGTATTGTATCAGTGTATGTACATATCAAATTTCATTAAAATCGGTACAGTAGTTCTAGAGATAATCGACCAAGTCTGCAAATTGTCTTAATTTCTTACACCAGTGTACTTCTCTGACATTGACCCATGAAGACCCGCAAAGTTTTGCTGGCTAATTTTTTATGGGAGCACCATTTAGGTGAGCCAGCATTGCTCCTTGTGAGGGGGACGTCACGGAAACGACCTTATTCGGGCCTTAATCGGGATTTGAACCCAAGTGCACTGTGTGGCAGCTGAGACCATAAGACCATAAGTACATATCAAGTGGGGAATCATGATTAGTCAGAAAGTAGAGAAAAGAAGAAAAATGATTGGTGAGCTCAGGATCCGCGAGTTCGTTGTAGGCAAAGTGAGCAGGCAACTTGCATGGACAGTAGTTTGGATGCTTTACGTTCGATGCTGCGTTGTGTAATTAGGAGAGTAGGAAGTTTAGGGATAGCAATACATGTTTATTTGATTTTTTTTAATTTTATGGTGTTGTTTGCCTTGGCAAGCCAAGTATCAGTTTTTTATTATTTATTTTAAATATTGTTTTGAGAGAAGAAATAAAAGCTGAGAACGCTAACTACTATACTATAAGGATGCATCCCAAAAAATTTTATTAGTGTAATTGAAAAGGTCCTCAAAATTTTCATGTAGTTCTTGCGTGGGCTGTAATTCCAAATGTTTAAATGGTTGTGGGACAAATATTTTTTTCCCCACATTTCATAATGATTTTCCCTTTAAAATATATCTTTATATAAAGCTCACTATGCATATATAGAACACTTGAACTATTCAAAATTTAAAAATATAAAAATCTAATATTTTTATCATGTTTGGCTTTTGAAATATTTGCTGAATCGGTAAGTCACTTCACATAATTATCTCCACTCTCTCACATAGAAAGGTTTATAAATTAAGAATTTATAAAGAATTTATTTGTAAAATCATTAGTCATTTTAAATTACAAAAAATATTTTTAGTGTAATTTTTGCTTTAGAGAAAATATTTTGAAATTTTTTATTCTAAACCCAAAATTCTGCAAACAGTTTAATGGAAATCGAACAAAAGAACACTGAGCGAAATTTCACGGAGACATCTTACAAGGAATTTCAGATACAGAGAAACTTTTTTATTGTGGCCGTTTTGAGGGGTAGCCGTAGAAAAGGGATTTCTTCCGTAACATTGGTTCGATGGAGTCATTAAATTGTTGACAAATTTCATTTCCAGGTAAATAGACTAAGTGTACAGCACAGTGAGTGTAGCCAGTACAGCATAAAAATGCTGTATCCGCCAATGTAACCATTATAGACACTTGCGGTTGGTGTTAGTACATTCTTAAAGCTCTAAGTATGTTTTAAATCAAAAAAAAGGCTAAACATCTTTTGAGTTTTGTCATAGGGACATGACAGTAGTGTTACGGCCAGGGACAGGAGCATTGAAAAGTACAAAATAAAATAAAATAATTGTTAAATGCAAGAAAGAAACAGGGCAATAAAAGAGAAGGGAAGAAAGCCATAGACCGGAACGAAATTTAGAGGTAGTGTTTGTAGCAATAAATAGAAGATAAAAGTTGAAGAGAGTGAGTTGCAAGAAGAGAATAAAAGAAAATTTATGATGGCTATAAAACAGCTCACCCTGCTTGAAGCCAAAGCATGGGAAAAAGTAAAAATTGAGGGAGAATTTATAAATCCCGCCCTCGATGCGCATTGGTAAAAGGGGATTGAGGAGAGGCAGCACGGACGAATGGCGATGGCATGATAATTTCCAGATAACCAATGAAAATTATAAGAGGCTGAGACATTAGTAAGAAAATATATGAAATAAAAAAATAGTGTGAAGGCAGAGAGATAACCAGAGAAGTGAGAGTCAGTCAGAAGTTTGTGAGAGGTAGAAGTGGTGTCAAGGCATATAGACGTATGAGGAGAGAGCAGTAAAAGTTAGTGAACCGATGCTGACAGTGCCCAAGTGTCCCGTGCCGAGTGTCTGCAATAAGCGACGGAGCCTTATTCGAGTGCAGTAAAAGTTTGGAGATAGAAGTTGTCGAGCGCCCAGTGTCCCATGCCGAGTGTCTGCAATGAACGACGGAGCCGTATTCCAGACAAGAAGATGCCCGAATTCCGTGTGATGATAAAGACGACGAATTCATCATTACGAGTTCCAGCTGCCCAGAGGGATTCCACCGTCATCTGCTGAGGTACCGACTTTGCGTTTCCCTTTTATATTGTTATCATTGCTTCTCAGTGTGTAGCCATAATAATTAAGATAAGAGCGCGATGAGTATAGTTTTGAATATAAGATGTTGAGTAATTGACCGATAATTCGTACCAACAATTTAATATAATGTTTTGCATATATATATATGAATTAATTTAGTAGGAGTAAAGTTGAAAATAATATGTATAGATGCAGTATGAAATATTGTTATAATAAGTGAATGAATCAAATATAGGTGTCGTAAAGAATTAATTTAGTAGGAATGAAGTTATGAATAAGGTGTAAATGCCGTAGGAAATATTGAGTAATTTTGGAGTGTATTATTTATGTGTGTTAATATTCAATAAATTGATTTGTCAATATAACCAGAGTTATTTCCATTATTTGGGAAGCACATCAATGTACTAACCACAATCATGAACCAATAAGTTACTAAATCAAAATCATAATTAATAAATATAATTAATATAAGAATAATAAAATAAACTCTCCTTCCCAATCATTAAAAAATAATTTAAACAATCACGGTTACAAGTCTTGTGCCCCAGATGCTGTTAAAAAGTCTTCGCCCTCAAGAGCAGTAGAAAACATTACAACTCTGCCGTGTAGTGAAGAACTACACTGGATGCAAAGAAAACGTGCACACTTCCCACGACAGGAAAAGAGTGAAGAGAGGGAGAAATGCCAAAGGGAAAAACAGCGTGAAAGCATAAGAGGGGAAAAGCGTAGAAATTTTAGAAATAAAAAATAAGAATTAAAGGAAGGACAAAAATAATGAAGAAAAAACATAGAGGAAACATTACGGAAATCGTAAGCGACAGAGAAAGAAATAATTGTAGAAAAGTTATAGATAAAATACAATAAGAAAATCAAATGAATCGATGAACGCATACAAACAAAATTAAAGGATTAAAATAGAAAAATTATATATGATGGAATTCCAAGCATATGAAATGTAAGGAACAGAGTTACTGCTGTTGACTTGTGTTTTCGCGTTACAAGTAATAAAGAAATTTTCTAAATAATCCGGTTTAAAAATTGAAGTCCTTTAATTGTCTAATGTAGCAGACATTATAGTCTCAAGGAATAAACTAAACCCCCCCCCCCAATTTTTAACTGTCCTAGAGTCTAGGATCAGTTAGAGAATGAAAATTTCGTTAGTTGATATTTGTACAGATATTACTTTAGTTGATATTTGTACAGATATTACTATGTATTTTGTATGCAAATCATGTGTTGGTTCCAATGAAACCTTTCTGCGAATTGCATTAGATAACAAGATAGTATGATTTTCCACTTAAAATAATAATAATTAGGGAGATGATAGTAAGTTTTCCTGATCAAGTCTGTTACCTTTGATGAGTTTAAACGTTTTATACTCAGATATAGGTTTACGATCAAACCTAAGGGAGGAGAGATCGAGTATCACCCTTGTCAATAGGGGTGTAAGGACTTTGCCTTAAATAAAAGACTGCTAGCCTTTTTGTATTTAATGCTTTAATTACATTTCTCGACAAAATACAGGCTATTTACAATATATATAAAAGATTAAATTCGTGGGTTCACGGCATCGACGAGGAAGGTCAGACTTGAGTTGTCGCTGCGATCATTCAAGTCTATCTGGGCTTGACAGTATCTCCTTATCTCCGGCTCCGGCGTCACTCTGAATAACTTAGTCTCTGAATCACTGACATGACATTAACTCACGTCCAGCGACTTTATATACACCTTCGCTGAACGTTCTCTAAAGGTCTGGTAAACGCCGCCTTTCTTTATTCAGTTATTGTTCCCAGACGACTAGGCGCCTACGGTCGGCAACTTCCCTTTTGTAGCTAGCGAACTGTTCCGCGAGCTGTCGGTTGCACTTCCGGTCTTTATGTCGCCAAGACTGTCTGTCTCCAGCCGTCTAAATCAATTATGGGCACAAACCGCGCGTTGGTTGGTCTTCCCGAAATTTCCACGCACAAACTATTCGCTATTGTACGAGAGTCGTTACAGGGGCGACGAAATACTTTTAGTATATTTCGTATTTTAATGGGAAGGGATATTATATATCTTAAGTCAGAGACGTGGGTGTATACGAGTGTATACACATGACCCAATAAAAAGTCAAATTACATAAACATAAAGAAGACACTAACAGTCGAAAAAGTTAACAAAATCTGCAATTATCGCTCCACACAACATAAAGGCAAGATTCTGTAGCAATAATAGAAATCAAAACATAAAAAACGAGAAACCAAAACCCCGCAAAAAAAACCAAAAAAACGAGGCAATCAACCGGTCACTTCATCAGGAGGCCTAACCGAGTCGGTCACCTGAAGGGGAAACTTTCTGGTAGGATGTAGGTCAAGCCAAAAAAACATCCGAAGACCCCGAGATCCCCACATTGAAAACAGAAAGTTGAAAGCATAAGATCAATTGAAATCACAACACAACATTAAAAACACAAAAGAACCACACAAAAGCAGAAATTTGCAAATAAATTTACCATACCCCGATTAATTAAAAAGGGACAAAAGAAACGCGTGTGTACACATGCACACATATATAATGAGAGATATACAAATTTGACATATTAATATATTACCCTGTGTTATAAAATCAAAAATAAAGTAGTGCTAGCTGTGAAACTCTTGATAAAATACTTTGATTAGTTTACCAGCGATATATTTATTACAGATGGATATATTTGAACAGACATTTCCTTCTTCAAGGGTTAAATAAAATAAACACATATTGCTGCATAAAGTGAATTATTTATCAAATCTATCTGTATAAGATGGCAGAGGAATAAAAAACTTTCGTATACTTTTTTCTACTTGTTGATTTGTAGTTTTCCTTCTCTATAAAGGTGAGGTTGGTTAGCTTGTATATGTTTACTAATGCGTAATACAAGACGTAACTAGAAAGGGCCAAAGCCCCCTCTATTAACGTTTCGAACCTCCCCTGAGACAGCTGTATGATTCTAACCATTCTCCGTTGGAATCAATTGAACTTTTCCGCCTAATCGAATGAACGATATTTTCTCCAGAGAAATCAAAAGCCAGATAATTGCTTTCGAATGTCACTTAACGTGCCATTTAATAATATTTAATTTCCGATCTTTTCACCGGGGATAATAAAATGGACTCTCCCACGAAGAGAGACATGCGGACACAGTGCTGGTAACAGAGAAAAAAAAAGGGGGGGGAAATAGAGTTCTGCGATTCAAACATTTCTCTTAATTGGTAATTAAGTCCACAAAAACGTCTATCCTCCCCCCCCCCCTGTTTTGCAATTAAGCTGAGCGGCGGAGTTGTTTGGGGGATTACAGCGAACATAGGCGGCTAATGAATAAGGAATGAGGGTGAAATTTTGGATTACTCTCCGACGAAAAGAGGATTACGATTTCGCGTTAATTAAGACTGTGTGGCCGGTCTTAGCCATTATTAACCGGCAGGTTGGGGTACAATATAATTGGCAGGGTGACACCTCCCACGCAGGGTAATTCCCCGAGAGAGCTTGAGCCGGTGCAATTCATTGTCTGCGAAAGAACCTCGAAGAAATATCGTTGACAAGAATCCATTCAGTCGGGGATTAGAGTCAAATAAAGTAATGGGACGCTGGATTGTTTAAAAGTCTGAAAGATGACGAAAATGAAACATAGATAGTTCCGTATGTCTTATATTTCGGAAAAAATTATTTGCAGTGAGTCGGTATTCAATCATTCACTTGATTTAATGAATATATTCTGACTTCAGGCTGTTGTGTACCAACCCTATTGGATTCGCTCGCCTCAATGTTAACCTATGGAGAAAATGCGTCTGTTATTGACAGCTACATAAATGCTGAAAACCCGTTAAAATTGGTATTTTCATCTAACCTGAACTTTTCTGCACTTTGCAACAGGAATCATTTTATAATTTTCATCCACCAAAGGAACTTGGGAGCTTTTAAAGTACACTAGACCAGATTTTTTCCCCGAATAATTGAAATTTTAAATTATTTTTGCACTTTAAAAGAAAAAAATGAGATGCCCCAAGGTGTAAAATTTCTTTCTCTATTAAGGTAAATGCACCTATAATGGGCCATGTCCCTATAATGGGCCACCCTTTAGAAATGTCGAGCAATTAAGCGTCTATTGTTACCTTAGGCAGTAGAAGGGGTGAGGGTCATTGGCTACTACCTGCGAGGATCCCTTAGCATTGGAATTCAGTTCATTCCTTTACTTCGTGCGAAGTGTAAGGTGTATTCTGCTAGAGAGAAGAAATTTTGTGTTTGTTTTAACGTCTGCTTAAGAAATCTGTTAAGGTAAGGGAATTTTTCAAAATTTTTTATTTAAGTACTATAATGCCTGTTTATTGACTTAAACCGTTATTCATTACGATAGTATGTATAATTCAAATTGTACAGGGATTAAATGACAAAAAACTTAGATTCCATTGTCAAAATAGCGTGGCCCATCATGGGATCACGAATTGTTCCACTGTCCCTGTATTGGGCCAGCCCATGTACTGGTACAAATTATTTTTTCGGAAATATCAATATTTGCAACAACATACCAGCTGTGACAAGTAAAGCGGTATATCACCGGCAACATTAACCACAATTTTTAAGTAAATTTAATTTTAGATGTTTAAGTTAATAAATTTATATTTCAGTTATATTTCAGTGTTTCTATATTTAATGTAGTAGTACTGTAGTTTTAAAATGAATAAACCGGTTTAAAAATATACATGTTTTTTAGTTCCTTTTCTTTCCAATTTTATGATATTGTAGAATTGATTTTTGTTCCATAACAGATTAAAAATGACCCATTGATGTTGTGATGGGTGATATTGATGGCCCATTATTTGGTGGCTCATTATAAGTACATCGGATAAAATAATGGCCCATTCTAGGTGCATCAGGTTGGTTATTTGTGTATATATATTTATGAATGCAGCCAGTGAGCTCCAATTGCTACTACAGATGTAAGACAGTTATTAAAATGGCAAGTACGAACAATTGTCGGACTTTGAGAGGGGGCGTATATTAGGCCTCAGAGAAGCAGGTTGGTTGAACAGGCGTGTCGGCCGCCACCTCGGTCGAAGCGATATGGTAGTTTCTCGGTGTTGGCAACAATGGATCACGGGAGGGATAGTCTACCGTCGCGGAGGGTCAGGGTGTCCCAGGAACATAAATGCGCGCGAGGATCGTGCAATCATAAGAGCGGCCACGTCCGCACCAACAACGTCTCTAGAATCGGTTCGACACCATTTACCACCTTCCAGACATCCGATGGTATCAAGGAAAACCATTTGGAGACGACTGGCCGACGCAGGTATAAGGAGCCGACGTCCATTAAGACGCCTACCACTGATCGCACATCATAGCCAGTGTCGATTGGATTTTTGCCGACCTCGGGCAAGTTGGAGTGTGACCCACTGGAGGCGTGTGAACTTCAGCGATGAATCCCGATTCAGTCTCAATGCTGATGACGAGCGCATACGCGTGTGGAGGCGACCAGGCCACCGGTCCGATCCGGCATTTGTTGTCGAGAGGCATACGGCGATTACACAATGTGTGACAGTGTGAGGAACGATTTGTTGGGACACACGATCACCTCTAGTCGTCCTTCAATGCACTTTGACGGCACACAGTTACGTGGACGAGATTTTAACGCCAGTTCTGTTGCCTATGCTATCAAGTCTCCCAGGTGCCATTTATCAGCAAGACAACGCTCGTCCACATACTTAGCGACTCTCTCAACAATGTCCTCAAGGATATGACGTACTCCCATGGCCTGCCAGGTCACCAGACCTCTCGCCAATAGAGCACGTTTCAGACGTGCTTGGAAGGCAGCTTCAGTGAATTAACTATCCAGTTGCAAAGATTATGGAATGATATTCCGCAGGAGGTCATAGGTGACCTCATTGATTCCATGCCACGCCGTGTTTCGACTTGTATACCTGCCAGAGGTGGATTTACTACTTACTGATTTGTACCCTTTTTCATGCCATACCGTCTTAATAAAACGGTCTGTTCTTCTGAATTTGTAATCATTTGCTTATCTCCTCATACACTACATACATGTTAAGTTTCGTGATAGTAGTTCGTTTCCTTCTGGGTGCATATATTTTTTTGTGACAGTGTATATACATACGTACATATATATATATATATATATATATACGCAATACATATGTACATAAATATACATACATATATACATACAAAAGAGGTAAGGAACGATAAGTAATCCTACGTTAATAACCTGCGGCAGTTTCGTTAGAAGAGACTACCTGAACTTTTTTTTTGTTTTTTGTTATAGAGTGCAGTTTGTTTATTCCGAAAATAAAACCCATTTTTGCCTCTCAAAGGTTTTTGGTGGGTTCCCGACTTTTATTTATTTATTAATTTATTTATTTATTTATTTATTTATTTATTTTATTTTATTTTATATATTTATTTATTTTATTTTATTTTATATATTTATTTATTTTATTTTATTTTATATATATATTTATTTATTTTTGTCTTTTGAAAGTGGTCCTTTATCAACAAAAGGTTAGGAAACACTGCTCTAAAGATTTTTAATAGTCGAGTTACTTTTATTTTTCTATTTGAATAGGAATTAGAATGAAAATGAATTAACGTAATCGGGGCATCTTTGAAACTAGAATCCTAACTCAGGTGAAGGAGGCATTAACCCATCTGTTTTCCTTTCAGAAAAGAATTATTTTCATGCAGGAAATATTTATCGCTTGGTTGATTGAAAAACAAAATCGTTGTTGGCTTTTACCTTCATCTAAAATTGTTTCCCTGCTGTTTCATTATTGACTTTGAAGAAAATGGGGTGTTGAAATGATGATTAAAAGATGAATAGTCCATTATTTAAGCGGAAATCATTTTTTATTTGGAAAATATTTCATCATTGATTTGTTTTGCTTTTTTCATTAAAACCCTTCACAATAATGGAAATAGATTAATACAATGGTGTATTAATACAATGGTAAGAACTAAAAAAAAACGCCGGAATTGGATGAATAATATTTTTTTTAACCAAAATCCTTTTCATTTAGAAAATATTTAACTATTGACTCTTTCTCCGTTAATTATCAGATTAATTAGAAAATAGGATTGATAAGAAAATCAGAATTGACAAGACGGATTAGAAAAGAAATAAATTAAAGCAATGTCATAATTCTTCAAAACTTGATTCAAAATTATAGATATTCAATTTTTTTTCTTCTTAGGTTTTCTTCTTCAAGTGAAAATAAATAGTCCATTACTGTACAGAATTGACAAGACGGATTAGAAAAGAAATAAATTAAAGCAATGTCAGAATTCTTCAAAACTTGATTCAAAATTATAGATATTCAATTTTTTTTTCAGCGGGAATTATCTTCAACCGTTTCAAAAAAAAAAGTATGACCATTGACTTTTTTAAACATAATTCCCTACAACATTCTGGGAGGACAGCCGATGGAACAATAGGCTAATAATGCAGTAACGGTGTTGAACTACTGCAAAAATAGTCTACTGTTTGCAAATGACGTAACAAGTCACATGATGCTATCAAAACCAAGTGGATGCTGGAATTAGACAACACGGACATATTACCATATTAAATGAGTCATTTACAGACACATAAAGTTCTGTAGGATACGCATTTATTTATGATTATCGAAATCACAAAAATACGAAGATTTAAAATAAATACTTTTCGTTCTAAAAGAATTTTAATGGCACAACACAATAAAAACTCATCTTAACGATCAGATGCACGAGTTTGTTTATATTTACCTGGATGTTGCCACAGGTTTTCTTCTTCAAGTGAAAATAAATAGTCCATTACTGTACAGTATATTCATTCATATAATTTACGCATGTATCGAATATATTTTTGACTGAATCCCCATGTCAGTTTCATCGTCTTTGTTTTCTCTGCAAATGATGTAAGGCACCGGAAGTATGTTCCACCTGTGCATGTATTAGCGAATGATGAAGATTTCGTGCCGTTCTTAGATCTGTAAGATGTTTTGGATTTTGCTTCATGGCTACAAGTACTGTTCCCGCTTGAAGTTTTATAATTCTCTTTTATTTGTCTACAATGTTAGCCCAAACCCAAACTTTTTTTAATTTATTTACTTAACTAGCTGAAAACCCGCACTTTGCTACAGAGTACATTCAATTAAATACAACGGTCAATGTATACAATTAATGCCAAAATAAATAAATAAATAAATATATATATATATATATATATATATATATATATATATATATATATATATATATATATATATATATATATATATAATAAATACGACGATCAATGTATACAATAGATGTAAAAAAAACAAAAAAATATATTTATAAAAAAAATCGTAAGGGATATTTTTATAGACCAAAATAATGCAGAAGAAAATATTCAAATTAAATGTAATAGGTCAACTAAAGAATATAGTACATGGGAGTATAGGAAAGCTAAAGAATATGGGACATACTAAAGAATATAGTGCAGTTAATATAGTACAGTTTGAGGAACATAACTTTTATTGTATTTTAATATTTTTTTGGTAAATGTCCAATCGTCTGCCGCATTAGCAAGAAAAAAAATATTTTTTCTTTGTCTATTTAGTTGTTATGCACTTGACGATAAATTTATTTAAAGTACCAGAAAAAGAAATCACGTGATCAGCATTTAATAAATTAAATTCTAAAAATTAATCTTTAAAAATTCACCAAAAATCAGAAAAGGGAGGTAAAGATTCGAAAAAGATCTCATTTTAAAGGAATTTTTATAATCTTTCTCGTGATATAAATTTTATAACCCTCAAATCATTACTTTAAATGCAAACTTTAAAAAGTTACTAAAACAGCTTAAAAATTTAATTTTAAAAAATCTAAGAAGAATTTTTCAAAATCTTTCTTGGTGCACCCCTACACTATAAGAAGAATAGCCATGCAAAATTTCAGCCCTTTAGGTCCAGCGGTTTGGTCTGTGCGTTGTATGTCAGTGAGTCAGTCAGTTACGGAACTGATTTATATGTATATAGATAATGCCATTCAGTTTAATTTAAATGTATCCTAAGTCAGAGCACAGAGTAAGCTAAATAAAACCAATATCATCAGATTTTATGTATGTACCGTCAACTGGGGTAGCTTTGTCCCTTTTTTCATGTTTATTTCACAGGAAAAACAAGTAATAGTTATAAACCAATTAAAATTTCATATTGAAAGTGGTTTATATTATTTTAAACATATTTAACTGTAATATAAACCATTGTTAAAGTATATATACAAACTTTAAGCAAATTTTTAATTTTTTTTTTTATTTTGGGGCTAATGTTACCTTGAATTGGGGCAACTTTGGCCCAGCTCTTGAAAACCAAATATTTAAATTGTTGAGATAGCTTAGGTCAATATTATACCACGTACAAGTATTTCCAAATTATCTATCAAGAATATCTTATCCAATCTGAGTTAATCTCAAGCTTAATCTCTCTATTCTAAAAAAAAGTAACTCTCGCTGAAAAGCTTGTCACGCTATCTCCTCCAAAACCGCTAGAGGTATGGGGTTGAGAGCGATACCAATGGATGCAGAAAAATAGGGGAACCAGAGTAAGACATGTCTCATCTTCGTTGGACTTTAAGTTTGTTTGTTTTTTATGTTTTGTGGGAAAATACTGACTTTTTCATCTTTAGATTACGATAACTCGCCAAAAAATGATCGTAGAATTTTGATCTTTTTACAATCTAAGACTACAGACATTTCTCTTTCAAACTAGACTTCATTTGTTTAAAAATAATTTAAAACAGACTAATATTTTCATCAAAAAATAAAACACAGTTTTTCAAGAAATATAGTCTTCTATGTGGATGTAATATCGATGGTCCTCGAGTTTTTATCTTACAAAGAAAATATTTACATCATGTGGAAGCTGAAAGCTTTCTTATTCATATAAACCTCATTTCAAGTCTATATCTTAAATTTTCGATTTTTTAATTGAATTTTAAAGCTGATAATTCAACAGTGATGAAACGCCCTTCGCATTAAGGGTGACAACAGTAAATGGATGGAAGCTGCCCTAGAATCACCCCTATGTATCTCGCTATTAGCCATAACAGAGGAACGAGCGTAGCGAGTCTAGAGGCGAAGCCCCTAGTTTGGAAAAAAAATCAATAAATCAAGATTTTTTTCTATGCAAAACTGATTTTATTTTTAAATTACAAGTGGAATTTTCAAAGAAAGGAAAATAATAATAGATAAACCGTAAACAGTAATTTAACAGTCTTATATGTTTTGATGAATTGATCGTCCAAACTATGGAGAAAACACATCCATTTCTTGAACAATAAATTGATTCCTCTTTGACTCGATTTTCGAAGGATTGGTTTTCCCACATTTCTTCCCACTCATAATTTATACAGTCTTGTTTTTCTGGCCAACACCAAAATTTTAGTTTTCTTTTCATACATTCAACAGTCTGTCGATATATGTTAAACTTAAAATCTTTCCAGTATATTTAACACCATCGTACTTCACAATAACAAAATCATCTACAGCATACATGTACACGTTCAGAGCATACATGTACAAATTCAGAGTCTGCCTGTCTTTAAGATTTACTTGCTTGTTTGTAATGTTTTGTTTATTACTTTCTGACGAGCTGGAGCATTGTCGTTTTCACCTCTTTGAAACTGGACCCTTTTTAGAAGTAGAGGGAGTAGATGGAGTAATTTTGGCCCAACTGCCATGTTGCGCCAAAGTTACCCCAAGACCTGGGACAAAGTTTGCTTAATGTAGTTGTAAGGTATACACAAGATTCGATTCCCAAGAATCGAACTTTTGAGTGAAGGAATTAAAGAAGCTGCTTCAGATATGCTAATTTTTGTGGCATACGCGCTTAGTATAAATACCATGCCGCGTCATTAATGAAAAAGGGGGAGGTTGTTAAGGTTGAAAAGGTGTTATCCTGCGCTAGTGCTTAGCGGGCCAGAAGTTTACGTGGCAGTACTGCTGGTTTGACCTACTGTTCGTGAGTATAAAAATATATTGTTCTTGAAAGATGTGTTTATACATTCCGTACAAGTAGTACGCATGCTTATTGCTGTAAAAGCCAATTATATGTGCAACGAATTCAATAAACATTGTTTCATGTATAAACTGTGTTTGCTTCAAATTCAAATAGAGTGCCACTTCAAATTATATACACCCAAGTCTGGGTAGAAGTGAGCATAGAAACTCTATACTGGCGCCCGAAGATATATATACCCTGGTAGTTAGCGTTACAATTGTAACGAACAACATAATTGAAATTAAAAACTGTGTACTGTGTACTTATATTGATAAAATTGTTGCAAGTACTTATATACTATTTAAAAATGAGTGTTGTAGAACAAAATCCTGCTGGAAATTTTCCTCGGGTAATTATGGTTCAGCAAATTGCGCCATTCGAAGCCACATTCAATGGCGGCCCCTCAAGCCAATTCCTAAAGAAAATTGAGCATTACTTTCAGCAACAATGCACCCCAGAGGGGGATAAACTTAAAATTGCTCTAGCCGCTTTAAGAGGTAGTGCATATCAGTGGTACACATGTATGAAAAGCAGTAATCTGATTTTTGACTATTCGTCATTCAAGCAACAGTTTCTTAGCGTTTTTCCAAAGACCTATAATCAAAGTGAAATTGAAGCGGAAATTTATTCGCTAAGGCAACGTGAAGGTCAGTCTGCGTTAGATTTTGCTACAGAAAAGATTTCCAAGTGTGAGGAATACTTAGAAGGGGTAACGGAAGCGGTAATCTTAAAAATAGTTATCCAACGTTTGAAGCCAAGTGTTCAAGATTTTTTAGATAATCAAACAATTACAAGCAAGGTTACCCTCCTTCAAGCTTTAGCTAAATATGACAATAGGCATTTCTTCGCTACCCCTCACCGTCATTCAGGTACGAGAAGTTTTATACACCCGCGCCAAAATTTTTCGCGAGTTTCAAACCAGCAGCGTAAGCAGTACCGCAGGCAAAATAATAGAAGCGCACGGCGTTATAATGAAATTAGTGCACTTAAAGAAAATAATATGCAAGCACCTTACTTGCACTGGCAAGTTGATTCACATGATATGGTTCAACCTGTTGAAACTGTGTGGTCAAATGTATTATTTTGTCCGAGCAGTAATCATTATTTTGAGAATAGTGACAGTCAGGGTATTTTTGTGGCTTATAAAGAAAGTGAGTCTAGCTGGAATAATGAGGTAATTCCAGTACAAATTTCTGAAAATAGTGCCGATAATAATGCTAGTGGTTTAGAAAATAAATCATCTGACACTTCTATTAATGCTATACCTGATATTATTGATGCTATACCTGATATTTTAGATGATATTCACACATCTGTTAATGAAGGAAATTTAGTAGATGACGAAGTATGCGTTACGGAAGTTAGTGAATAATTAGTTGACGACAATAAAAATTCTTTAAACGATAGTAGGAACTCGCTAGGTAATGATGATATTATTTCAAGTTTCCAGCCGAATGGGGATGCTGTAGGCCAGGTTGATAATATGGTTTTAAATAAAGTACATGAAAACCAGACTGAGAATCAGGATGAAAAGTTGACACAGAGTTATACTGTAAGTAGTTTAGCTGATGCTTCGGAAGTTATAGACGCAGGTTGCATTAAAACGCACCAGTACGAAAAGCTTAATCTTCCTAAAACTGAAGCAGTGTTAAAGAATTTAAATGATAGCGATTCTGAAGAAGGACGTTTTAAAGAGACTTTTTCGTCAAAAGAGGATAAAACTAAAGTTAAGGGGGATAAAAAACGTGAAAAAGCGCCTTCAGGTTCCAGCATTAAAACTGCTAATACTGAAGTAATTAAGGCGGTAAACAAGAAGTCGTATAAGCACAAATACGAAAAACAGAGTCAGGTTGTTGAAAAACATGACACAAGCAGCGAGATAAAGCCAGTTACTAAACACGTTGGTGCGGCGTATAAGTTTCAAAAAATAGAATCTGCATTAAAATCTAATGTCTATACTCTAAAAAGTACGGAGAAAAGTAAAGTGTGCACTACAAAACCTCCATCTAAGGATGAACGTGGCACACATAAGGTACACAAGGTTATGAAAAGGATAGATGGCAATTTTAAAGCTCCTTTGCATAAGTACAGGAAACGCAAGATATCTGCCGCCCAGCAAGGTTGGCCTCCTCCCAAGAGACCTCCTGTCCATCGTCAAGCCAGACCAGCGCCTCAGGACCTACGACCTGCTGCACGAAGGATGACCACACGGTCAACGAACCCCTTTACTAGGACTGCGACCATCAAGAGAGGTTCAACGGATTGGACAGACTGGTGCAAGGAAGTTGCTGCATTCATGAGGAACAAGTCTTGTATCAATTCTCTTATTCTAACTCCCACCCTTTAATAAAACCGAACCAAATTGGTTTGAAGTTCCCCATTGTATATACTGTGTAAACATTTTGAGGGGAAGGAGTGAGCCACTGAAAAAAAACGGCATACTGTTGTTTTATAAATTTTTGAAGGGGACATGTAGTGACTAGGAAAAAAAAAACATACTGCATAATATAATAATTAACTAACTAACATACTAACTTCACAAAACATAACACATATGCATTATAAATTGGGGGAGAGCAGATACAAACAGTCAAGAAATGTCATGCTGTGCAATTGTGTTGACACTTTTAATTAATATAGATCTTCTAGGGCGCAGTTGGCCAGCCCAGTATCCGCAACTCTGCAAATCCACTGTTTGATGGTGTCACCTGGACCCTTCGGGGTTAGTTTTGTAAAATGGTAGTGGCGTTTTTCCTCCACACAACGTGTGGAAGGTTTTTTTGGCTTTGCCACCCATTATGTAAAAAGTCAGACCAGCACGCGTTTTCAATTAGTTAACTGAAGCCGTTCAGACCTCAGTTACCTAATTTTTTTTTCGAGGGAGGCCAGTGTAAGGTATACACAAGATTCGATTCCCAAGAATCAAACTTTCGAGTGAAGGAATTAAA
This sequence comes from Dolomedes plantarius, assembly GCA_907164885.2. Taxonomy (NCBI): domain Eukaryota; kingdom Metazoa; phylum Arthropoda; class Arachnida; order Araneae; family Dolomedidae; genus Dolomedes; species Dolomedes plantarius. The sequence continues at coordinate 31,705,414 of OU015503.1, read as the reverse complement.
GAAGCTGCTTCAGATATGCTAATTTTTGTGGCATACGCGCTTAGTATAAATACCATGCAGCGTCATTAATGAAAAAGGGGGAGGTTGTTAAGGTTGAAAAGGTGTTATCCTGCGCTAGTGCTTAGCGGGCCAGAAGTTTACGTGGCAGTACTGCTGGTTTGACTTACTGTTCGTGAGTATAAAAATATATTGTTCTTGAAAGATGTGTATATACATTCCGTACAAGTAGTACGCATGCTTATTGCTATAAAAGCCAATTATATGTGCAACGAATTCAATAAACATTGTTTCATGTATAAACTGTGTTTGCTTCAAATTCAAATAGAGTGCCACTTCAAATTATATACACCCAAGTCTGGGTAGAAGTGAGCATAGAAACTCTATATAGTATTTATTCATTAGTTGGCAAACCGCAAAATAAATCAAGATAACGACAGTGAAAATTGTTGAAACAATTAATAATAAACTGGGGCAATTCGCTTACCTGCTCTGAATCACGTACTCTATCACATTTACAAAGAAAAGTTGGAAGACAACTACAATATACGTTTTAGTGATACCAAAGTGGAGCAGCACTATAGCTGTGGTAAATTGAGGAACTACAAGACAAAACTATGAGAAAGTCAAGGCAGCACTGCCACCTATTGGCCCTTGCAATAAATAAGTGATAATCACTCTCCTTTGTCTAGATACAGCACATACAATCTTTTTCCTTTGTTGGGTCAAAGTTACCCGCAAGGGCCAAAGTTACCCCAGTTGTCGGTACTCATCGAGATCTTTAAAAAAGCACGAACGTAATACATGATGACATTGATCATTGCTTATATTTATGACAGAGTAAAACATGCGAAACAAAAACTGAAGAAAATGAATAAGGAAAAGTAAAAATGCGCCATCTATTGGTCAGGCAAACGTTATAGTTCGAAGAACCACGGTATTTAGCTTTTATTACTTATCGTACTTTTATTTTGCATATTTTATTTTTTATTTTTGTTTATTATTTCTCTATATTTTAGGTTAAATAATGGCTCTATATAACTGTTTTAGGCCTTGATCACATTGCTTCCGGAACAGAGCGTAGCGTGAACGTTAAAAATTTGAACCAATCACAGTGCTCAATTCATTGAGCACGTGATATATCAAACCAATCACAGGTCATGTTTTCAATCTCGGAGCCAACGTTGTAACGTAACGCAAAGCTCCAGATGCAACGTGAATGGGCCTTTACTCGCATCGAAATATATCTTTAACCAATCTCAGACATTAAGGGCCTGTTCACATAGGACCCCGCTGCAGAGCGTTAAAGTATTGAAATATATTTAACCAATGACAAACCTCCAAACGATTAGCAATGAAATTTTTAACGCCTATGATTGGTTTATTTTCGTCTCAACGTCATCTTTCCCTTAACGCTACGCAACGGACTCCTATGTGAACAGGCCCTAACAGTTTCAGAGCTAATGGTTTGGAGGTCTGTGACTGATTAAAAATATTTCGATGCGAGTAAGACCTCGTTCACATTGCTTCCATAATGGAGCGTAGCGTCATTACTTATATATATACATATAACATTGAGTCAATTAGTGTCCGTAATGGACAATAAAAATGCCCATTTACTGTTGTTTTTCGGTGGCGAGAAATCCCTCTCGTCACTGGAAATAATGAATGACGATATATCTACAAGTGTATCTTGAATAAAATTAACATTCTGTGTTTCTTTTGTTTCACCAGTTTTGAATACCGATTCGGTTATCAGACGTGATTTTGCTTTTGTTAGTTTTTTGTATGATTCTTCATAACACGCCATAGCCATTTCTTAATCACTTTGGAATGGCACAGATCGTTCGACATTGTCATCATTTGTAAGAAAATAATTTCAAGGTTTATTGGCTAGTTGCAGACCTTCTAGAATTGTACTTGCAGATAACCACACCTCCGTCATCACTATTACAAACTAACGTGGAATCATCTACATTCTCTGAAATACTCTCTGATAACACTGCACTCAATATTTTTATTCTCTTTAGATTTTTAAACAGTGTTAAAGTAAAAAAAAAAAACAGTGTAACAAAATAATCGGTTCTTTTTCTTGGACCATTGTAAGGTTTACATAAGATTCGATTCACAATAATAATCGAACTTTTAAGTGAATAAATTTAAAGAAGCCGCTTAAGATATGCTAATTTCAGCATACGCGTTAGTATAAATACCGAGCAGCTAAATTACAGGGAGGAAGGAGCTAGGAAGTGCGGATGAAGAAATGAAGGGCTAGCGAGCTAACGAGATGACAGGAAGTGAAAGGAGTTTGCGAGCAGCCGCTCCAGGCGTTTTAGCTAGATTTATGCTAACCTATGCTAGTTCGTGTTAGACGAAGGCTAGTTAGCGTTCTGTGGCCTAAAGTTTACGAGGCAGCACTGCTGGTTGACTTTCAAAGTATCTGTGAGTATTGCAAAGTGCATTTTTCTTGAATGAGTAGTTATACAAGAGAATTTATTGAATTGTATTTACCTTGCATGAATGCTATATATATCTCGTACTAGTAGCACTTATGCTTTATGTTGAAAAGCAAATTTACATATGCAAATATTTGAATAAACAGTATTATTTACTATAGAAGTGTATATTGCTTAATATTCATTAGAGTATTCAAATATATATATATATATATATATGAGGACCACTTTAATTCATATAAGGGCCCCTCAAGTTGCTAAATCTCTATACTGTGTTATTTCAAGACCGTAAAAAAAGAGAATCGGGTATATTTTTTGTTCACATAAGCATTGTCTACCGTTATTTATAAAGCGTTTTCATTTTATTCAGGAAGAATTTCATTAGATGGTAAAAATTTGTCTATATACTTTCGTTAATTATAATACCACCAAAATGCTTTGTTGTATCTGTCACGATGAACTGATAAAATTACTTAAGGAAGATGTATTATGTTACAGAGGCAGAAGACATTATATGAGAAATGCAATTAAGTAAAATGCAGGCTGTAACGTCCTCGTAGTGGCCAATAAACACACGAGAGACAGAATTATATATATATATATACAGCTATATTTAACTTATATACAGCTATATTTAACTTATATACAGCTATATTTAACTTATTTACAATATATACAGTTACATCAGACTATTCTACTCAGCATCCGAGAGATTACTCTCAATATTCAACAAGACTCCTTTCAGTCTTTAACCAAGAGATGAACCCGCACCGATCAACACCCGAGACAGCTTCTCCCCAGTCCTACGCTAATCTCGTCGATTCTGGCTGCTAGCCCTCTCTCTCCTATCCTTTTGACAGGCGCTCCTATATAAATGCTGGTTTGATGGCGGTTTACCACTATTTCGCGGGCTACAGGCGTCGGTCAGTCGAGCGGTCGACACTTCAGCTCCACAGCGTGTCTTCTTTATCTCGATGGATCCTTTCCCGTCCGAGCGCCAATCAGTTTCGGTGTTTCTTCGGGCTACTCAGAGGTCAACACCAGTCTGGCTTCCCTCTTTTTACCTTCGACTCGGTAGACAGAAATTCTGGGCAGGGGTCTTTTCCTCCTTTCTGTTCTCGAGGCGTCAGTGGGTCTCAGCTAGCCACAGAAAAGCTAATTTACAGAGCAGCGGCTCAGAGGCTTGCGTTTTCCTGGTAATTAAGTGTGGCCCTCTCAGCTCCTCGGACTAGGTTTTCTCGGAAAAGAAGAGTCTGTGTTCGGGGTGGTCTCTTCTTAGGAATGGGGAATCCAAGACGTTACAAACCAAAAAAGACTTAAAATTTCAACAAATAGTCAGACTGAAAACGTAACAAACTGTTTTTCAATTTCCATTAATAAGCTTCTAATGAAATTTTCTCTTGTGGAGATATATAATTTAGTAATAATTCAAGAAAATTATAAGTGCGACTCTTAGGGAATCTCGCTAATCTTTACTTGGACTCTTGCCGAAAACTACTGGAGCTCCTCTAGTGTTCCTGTAGTCCCTCTTCAATTCAAATCTTTGTTTTTTTCTTTTAGTGCAGAGACAGAATCGGAAGATGTTATGCTTTGCGAGATCGTAAGTTGTACCACTTTAGTTTAAATGTTTGGAAGCTGATTACAGACGAACCACTTAGCAGGCTAGTATGTTTTAAGGAAACCTTCCAGCATGATAGGAGTTTCAAAGTTGAATCGCAATCTTTACGACTGAATTTCTGAGGAGTTCTTCGGCTGTCGGTGTCTTTGATTCTCTTACTTTTCGTAGATGGATTATATATCGATTATAGATCGATCTAGAATATTTCAGCCACTCACTCATTAATAAATATGCAAAAAATCGCTCTTGGAATACATATTTATTTCTGTTTATGATTTTGGTTTATTGCTAAATTATATCTCCACAAGAGGAACGCCTAACGCTTTGAGGTGTAGCTAGGTATGCAGAGACGCTTGAAAATCCCTAATTACTGGGTCCATCTCCTAACAATCAGAATAGCATAAGAAATATCCCTATGTACAATCTCATGAGTATAGTTTTCCCAATTTGAGGAAAGGTCAGATCTTAATTGAAGGTCCGTTCATCAAACCTTATCAAAACAGGGAGGAAACTTAAGAAATAATATTGCTGCTAGCATTTATAGTGTACGGATGAAGAAACTTTCAGGAGATTTTAGAGCTAAGATTAGAACTAAGTGTATCGCAAAAATACGTTGATTTGGGAGCGAGGAGGAGAAAATTCTATTTAACACCCGAGACGAATGTGACTGCTACGACCCTTGAAACTATAAATTCCCAAAGAGTAGAGGAGAAGGTCCAAATATAGGTTAGGGTCTAAAAACGGGCTAGGCGTTGAATTATATACAAGGAGATTCTGCCATCTGGCAGCGAGGTCATCAAACAATCACATTTTAGTAAGAAAGAAGATATTAAACATATGATACATCTTTGCCGTTTGCGTATAAAGCAGTCGCCATTCTTTTTGAAAATCATATATTTTCGGACTTCGAAACTTTATTAGGTAAGTGTATTAGAATTTCTGGACATTTTAATCCTTAACTATTGCATGTTTTGTTGTTACCACGTTACTGCTAAGGTAGTAAGCTACGTTTTGAGGTAATTTATCAAGGGATATCTTTAACTGAGAATGGCTGCCTTTCTGTAAAAGGTGAACATACTGTTGGTCTAAAAACGGACTAGCTCATATTTAGACCATTTTCTCACCTATCACATATCGTTTTAATATTTTTTGGACTTTTTATTCTAAATCAAAAGTTTTTTTTAAATTATATATTTTTGAAAATTATCTTTGGGTGTTGATATTTTATTTTCTGTAATTATTTCAATTCAGGACTTTCGAACACTCGAGGTCGCAAGTACTCAAAGACATGTCTTGCGATGGGCATATCCTACCGGAACGGGTTCATTCGGTCCTTCTGCAAATCAACACTAAACAAAAAAAAAAGAAGCTGATTCTAGGGTATGTAAGTGATGTAGAAGCCGTAAAAACCAAAAACCAAAACCTAAAAATGGGTAAACTAGAAGTGGTGCAAAGAGGGCTACAAAGAATCAGTCTTCCGACTCACAGTGGTCGATGTCACTGTCAAGTTTGATGACAGTGACATCGACCTGGAACTCTCCACCAGGAAATTACCCTGATGACAGTGATGCAGCCTGCATCTTTTGTAAAGGATTTTTTTCAGCTGACACAAGAGGAGAAACGTGGATGCAATGTTTTCAGTGTCAAATGTGGGCACACACAGAATGGGTGGGGGTAGAAAAGGTTGTATATGTGTGCGACTTCTTCAAATAAAATTAAAAGGTAGCTCCCGATTTTTGATTGTTTTTTATTTATTTTTTATATTTTTTAAGCAAATGTTATAGGTAGCCAGGTCCGTACTTAGGGGTGGGCAAACTGGGCAACCGCCCAGGGACGCTAAAAATTTAGGGACGCCATTTTTATTCCTCATCGCAACCCTTTTCTAAATGTTACGAGTTTTTTTAAGAAATCCCACATTTTCGTGGTTTTTATAATTCAACTTATAAAAAAAAATATATGTTTCGTATTTTTGAAAAGAATCGTAGAAAGAATCTTCACTGACAAACTACCCTTTTGGTTTTTGGTATCGAAACGTAATGCATTAAAAGTAATAATTAGTAAAATCAGTAGTGGATGCAGTTTGTTTGTTGTTGGTTTGTTTTTTTTTTTTTTTTTTTTTTTTTGGGGGGGGGGATCGGGGTTGTCTTACAAAATCCATTACTCACGTAGAGAAATTTGATTGCCAGTAAAAAGAATTTTTTCGCCCAGGGCCACTGAAAACTCTAAGCATCGCACAGGGCCGCAAAAACCCTAAGCACGCCCCTATAGGTAGCCTATATTTAGACCACCATTTGAAAAACTACTAATTTTCCAACTTTTGCGATTAAATTTATTGTAAAATACACAGAATGTTGTAAATTTTTTTACCTTCCTATCTTGATCCTTACATGTTTTAGGTTGTATTACCATATTAACATCTTACAGATACATCTTACATAACATATAGGTGCCCTGGCCTCAAAATGAAACATGTAGCTCATATTTGGACTTTTTCCTCTACTGATGAGCATTGAAAACATACCCTAAAACGTAACCTAGTTTTGATCAATTTGAAAAAGTTTGTTAATTGGCCAACTTGGATCCCAGATTCCTTCATAGCTAAGCTCTTAAAGAATTTTTGTTTTGATGTTTGTTTCAATACGTAATTTACAAAGGATTGCAAATGTAATGGCTTCTTTTCCTCCTTGTATATTTGTTCCATAAAATCGAAGTGTTGACTCTACTACTTTGGAAAAGAAACAATTGTTATCAGTGAAACATAGTGTAGAGAACACTTGTCAAAGAAACGTATTTTGAATTACCAAGACGTATGCTGTGTCACCAGTCTTAGTGAACTAAGGATTGAAGTTGTAGTTCACAATACAGTAACTTATCCATGGAGAAATGGATCTCTCGGACCAAAATAATTTAAATTTCTTTCTATGGCGATCGTCATAGAAAGAAATACTACATATAACTACTAAAAAAAAGAAAAAATACTACGTAAACTCCGGCTACGAGCTACTAAATATAGGAAGCTCGAGCTTCCTATATTTAGTAGCTCGTAGCCGGAGTCTGTCGATATTCCAAAAACCAGCAGATAGAGAGTTCGAGCTTGTTTGCATCGAAGCGCTAGAGACAAAAACATTTAAACAGTCCTAACCCACAACAGCGAGTTTAACAACACTCACGTATAAAATGTATATTTGTAAGTATCTGTGGGTTAAAGTTGATCGCTTTAAAACACGGTCAAAACAATAGTCGAAACATTATATAAAGTTCTAAAATACCAGGTGATCATAATAAAACTTGGCCTATTCAGAGCCCTCTGTAGCTGTAACTAAAAAGCAGATTGAGCTGAAATTTTGCAGATAGACAATTCAAAGGATGCGCTGAAAGATTCCGCAAAAAAAGTTTTAAAAATGTCCTCTAGGGGGCGCATTACATGGAAATAATTTAAACAAGCTACACATTCCAATTCAAGCATAATATATTTGTTACGCACTGTCTAGCGATCTAAAGAAAATTGTTCAATATGGACTCCCTCATTAGTATGTAAAATGTGCAGGCGATGAACAGCATGTTCAACAGCGAACCGCAGCTGGTGGCCAGTAATCTGTCGAACATACCATGTTATGCGGTCCTTCAGGTCAGCCAAAGTTATAACATTCCCTTATAAACAACGTTCTTTAAATGGCTCAATAACCAAAAATCCCACGGAGTGAGAACGGGCCGGCCAAGGAGTAGGAAACGACCGGCTAATCACCCTGTCATCCGTAAAATGTTGTCACAAAAACCTCCGTACACAGAGCCCATTATGTGGAAGGGCACCATCCTGCATAAAAGTAGTAGACTCAAGGCATTGTCGCTGCTGGGGTTGAGGTAAAACGAAACTGCTGAGCATGTCACGATATCTGAGGGCTGGTACAGAACATGTGATAGGGCCATTATCTTTAAGTTCTTCGAAAAAGAATGGTCCAAAAAAGGATAAATTGGGAAGTGAATCCACACCAGACCGTAACTTTAGGCGAGTGTTGCTGAATTGTGTAGAAGGCACGTGGATTTTCCAAGGCCCAAATTCGACAATTCTGGGTGTTTACTGTTCCGTTCAGATAAAAATGAGCCTCGTCACTCCAGAGAATGTTCCATGGCCAGGAGTCATCGACCTCCATTCGGTCAAGAAAAATCAGGACAAAAGATAAGCGACGGTCATTGTCGGTAAGAAGAAGTTGCTGGTTGTGGCTGATCTTATACGGAAAAAATTTTACTATTTTTCTCAGAATCTTCTGCACTGTGCTATACGGTTCGTCTAATTGTCGCGACACTGCACGTGCACTGCTGACTTCATGATCATTTGTCAGTGACTGGTCGACAACGGCCGTTGCTACTTCTGAAACGACTTCTTCGCTGACAGGCTTTCGCCCTCTGCCACGTTGAACACTTAAACACCCAGTGTTTTCAAATCGAGATATCATGTCTTTCACACCTTGTGGAGACACTGGACCCCGACGCAATTTCTTTTGACGTCGAAATTCGCGAAGAGCTGCAACAGCATTTCCCTGGTTTAGATAAAAAAAAAGTTTTACGCTTAACGCACGTTCTTGTAATTTAATTGCCATCGTAACGTAAAGAATGATACTCACTCGATATCATCCTTTTTTTACCATATTTTTATTAACTCGCTTTCTTGTTTGTGTGTGTGTTTGTGTATTTGTCTAGTACAAATCTTGCAATCGATTTTAACTTCCCGACTCGCTTGACATTTGAAACTTTTAGAATAGCTCAGAACACGATGACAATGCATTCTTTTAATACTTTTAGCCATCTTTAAGCAGGATTGAATTCATTTTCAGGGTACTTTTCCGTTATAAGCACTGCACTTGGCACATTTTTAATCTTGGCGACGCACAGATACAACACGTCGTATTGGCGAATGAAGTAACTTAAAATAACTCCGGATGTTACTCAAACGTTGTATGCTCATCTTTAGGCAAATTCCATATTTTAAAATCCATTACGTAAAAATACAGTCCGATTTCCTGACGGATTCTAAATTCCTTACAAACTAAAGTAGGCGTATTTAATTACGGCACTCCATGAAGTCTGTTTATCTCCATGACCACGATAATAATCGTCTTCATATCGTCTCGTGATCCTTGAATCTCACGATTTGTATATTTTAACCTCTTGCGCACCATGACGTACATGATACGTCATGAAATTCTGTGACCCAAAACCATGACGTACATGTGTATGTCATTTTTTTTCAGCCCATTCACTGTAATTGTTGCTTGGTTATTACACTATGCGTGAAAATTGTGGTTTGGTAATGTGAGCTGTATGATGTTCTCAATTTCATACATTTATTTTCCGTTATGTATTTGCTATATAATTTTGCTTCTATATTTTTTACTGAAACGTAGATTTTTCAGTATTTTGCAAGTTTTTCAGATCTTTGTAAACAAGATAATTATAGTGTAATAATAGCTTTGAAGTACAAATAATGTATCATTTTCCTAATTTACATATTACTCATGTATTCTGAATTCAAATACATCCAAAATTTCAGTTTCAAGAAAATCGAAGAAATCTTGTTATCTTTGTATTTAATGGTAAGTCAACTAGGTGCGCAATTGGTTAATATTTTAATTTGACAATTATTAGTGTGATTATATCGCGTTACTTTTCTCTCGTTGCGGCGATGGGAGAAGTCCCATATCCTGTGCTGGAAAATTCGGCGATTTTTTTGGGGCGATAAATATTTCAATATGGTATATTATCATTCGTTTGTGTACGATGTATTTACGGTGGTTTCTTATTAGTGTTTGTTGAGTTGTTTTTTGCTGTGTCTCCGTACGTAAAGATCACGTGGTATATCTAGCATGAATTTAATTTTAATCACTTGGTAATTTCAAACGGAATTAAAGAACGCGTTTGTCGGAAGCAATCTAAAGGCCAATCAATTTAATTTTAATCACTTGGTAATTTCAAACGTTAACAATTCTAAAGTTTTACTATTGAACGGACATTTTGACCATAGGATACGATCAAAAAAATTTTGTCGCCAAATTGTCGCCAAGGGAGGTGCGTGTAATACATCTGTTCCCAATCAATGATTTGGAAAATGAAAATTGTTGGTTTAAAAAGTCTTAAGTGTCGTCGAACTGATAAAATGCTAAGTCAGTATATGGGTTTACATTTTTATAGTCTTCATAAATTACATTTTTTAAATTTGGATTGGGGAACGGGTTGAACAATTTATTAATGATATTAAATTAGTTTATCCGGGGTTTGGCAAAAAGGGGCTTGAACTTTTAAAATTTGAGTGTCCCACGTACGCGACTGAGGATGTTGAAAATTTAATGCCTATTAGCTATTTAAAAAAAGATGACGAAATACCTCTTTGAGAAAACGATTTAGATGATCCCTATTGGGAAAATTTGTAATTTTTTAAAAATTAATGTTTAATACATTGGGTTTAACTTTTATAAAATTGTAAATAATTATGAAATCTTACAAAGTTTTATCATGTTATACATTTTTATCGTGGTTTTGTTTTGTAATTTTATTATTTTTTATTTTAGTTTTATGTCTTTTTTGAGAAATTTGAACTTTTTGTTATTTTTAATCTTTTTTATTTTAATTCACATAATTTTTTTCAGTTAGACGGCACTATATCTACTTTTTAAACCATTACTTCTTCACACTAATGTGACTTTATAAATGAATTAGGTTATTCTAACTGGGAAAATTTGTAATTTTTTTGGAAATGTATTGTATTTTTTTTTTTTCTTTTTTTTTTTGGGGGGGGGGATCTCTCTTTTTTTTTATGGCAGATACAAAAAGACTACCCGAAATCCCGTCTACAGTTATTATTTTTTCAAAAAGAGGCTTTCCTGTAAGTTATAAAATTTATTTTGTTTCTATTTGTTTTGTTCTAAGCCTAAGTGACGCCGAAAAGATGGCGTCGCTTAGATAGGTTGCAATAATGAGTTTTCCGCCAAACGCGGAAAAATCAGAAACCTCGCCAAATAGCGCCAAGCGGCACAGGATACGGAACTCTTCCCGCAGCGGGAATTAAAAATGCGCCAAATTGATGTCAAAACGATTGTAGTGCTTATAACGGAAAGTACTCCTTTTTTTATCTTTCTGATATTTTGGGAACTACGGATAAGTAAAACTGTTTGCATGGTGTCAAACTTCGCTGGATATACAAGTGAATGGATCTTGTCCATTTCTACCTCAATATGGTATCATATTTACCTGTTCTAATAACGTTATATAGGAAGAATCTTGTTGACTCAACAGTTGAATGGCGGAAACTCTAGCAATTATGGCACTGAGTGAGGCCACTCATTCTACGTCATTTCTGAAGAGTAACATCAGTTCATACAACGTGACATGAATCATATCTATTCGGTGTTTTCATTAATTGAAACCTGATTAAGACAGATCTTCCCTCTGGATCTTCACTTAATTATGTAATTTTATGAAACGCAAACTCCACAGACCTGAACTCTTTTCCAATATATTTTTGTTCTAGTACTGTAAAATCAACTCACGAAAAGCAATCTTAGGGTGATTAATCCAGTTGGAACACCTATTCTTAAATATTAATGACATGTATTGCTCTTACGTCTAAAACAAATAAGCCTAACAGCACTATGAAAACTTATCCATACAGGAGGTGGAACTTTAATAAATAATTTGCAATGTTTACCTTCTTTCTATTAATTATTGTCATTTACAGTTTGATTTATTTTAAAAACATTCACGGGAGTATTGTTAACTTTATCAAGAGGGTTAAAGTTATCATCAATTTTTTAAGCTGCGACCGCATAATAAAATTCAATGCTGTTGGAGAAGATTGTATGTTTTCAGAAGATTGTAGGAAAATTCAGAAGCGTAAGCTATGTATTTCTTTAGTGAAAATTTCCTAAAACCAGACGTCACCCTATGCGAAAGGTGCGCTGCACCTAAAAAAGGAACGGAGTGGGTCAGTTAACTATTTCAAAAACTTCCTCATCAATAAGTATATATTATTACTCCATTGACCACATTAAGCTGGTTTCCTATTAACTATATCAATGCCCAAAAAGAGTAATTCCTAGTAAACTAGAGATGGAGTGGATGTAGATTAAACACAGGGTCCTCAGTCTACAGAAAACCAGCTCATAGATATTTAGAAAATTAAAATGAATTGATTTTAAATTTCAAAAACCCATAGCAATTCCCTAAAGTGTGAATCCTACCTGATTTTGGATATAGGTTGGGAGAGTATGGTATTTGTTGCAATTCTGTACTTCGTAGTCACAGAGATTCCCATGAGTTAAGACGGTTGTGCGCAAGGAATGACACGAGGTAATTTTACATATTGAATCACTGACTGACCAAGCTGATATTCCAGATTTGTTAACTCCTCAAAAGATTTAAGTTTCATGCTACTTTTATACCTTATTGTTTCCAAAATAAAATACAGGCAGTGGAAGGGGTTTTTTTTTCAAATTTTTTTTCTTTTTGTGAAATTAATTAAAAATTAAGATTATAACTAAATATTAGGTTTCATGAAATTGATTTTACTTATTTTAGAAATGTGGTGCAATTATTTAATATTTTCCAAAAGTTAATTTTATTTTGTGGAAATCAGTTTAATGTTTAGACAAACATCTTTTTAATCATTGCACTTCGTCAAAAAATACACTCATGGACAAAAAAATTAGCCCACCAAGAAATAATTGCGGGATCGTAACGAAACTTGCAATGAAGATACATGTCGGGGAGATATGCAAATGACTAGAAATGCAGCGTGATTGCGCATTACGTATAGCCGGTAGAGGGCGTTAAACATCGTACTCTGTGGAGTATAAAACAGGTAACCAAAGCTTGTTTGAGTGTGCTGAATCATTTACAAAGGAAGAGCTGAGATAGACATGCCATTACGCCGTGTTCGAAGACAATATAAGCAGTTGTCGCAGTTTGAGAGGGGGAGAATCGTCGGGATGATGGAAGCTGGGTGGTCAGCTAGGCGAGTAGCTCGTCAATTAGGCCGCTCTGATTGTGTTGTGAGGAGGTGTTGGGACCAGTGGACCCGAGAGATGTCATGTACACGAAGACCAGGCTCAGGACGCCCTCGACAGACCAGTCGTCGAGAAGACCGCCACATCGTAAGAAATGCACGCGTACAGCCAACTGTTTCATCGGCCGCCATCCAGGCACAGGTAGCACCTTCACTAGGGGCTTTCTTTTTAGTAGTGTAAAGGAGATGAAATTAAGAATTAAATAATAAAATTATACATGATTATAAATGTAATTATTATATTTAAATATATTTTTAATCACATATTACTATGCAACTACATATGATTGTATAATTATATATTATAATTATATTTCTTTGTATATAACTCTATAATATGGTAGATTTGGCATTTTTCCTCTAACCATACATACTTTATACCTCCTATATCTCAGGATCCCATAGAGATCCCAAAATAAGATTTTGGGTGCTGTTAGATGATGATATAAACTTATTTTGAAATTTTTTTCAAAATTTTAAAATTGTCGCTTTTTGAGAAATTTAAATTTTAAAATTTCAAGTTGATTTTAAAAAATTATTTTTTTATAAATGCTATCATGTTGCATATCATGTGAAAGCCCTGGAAAAGAGCTTTAAAATGAGCCTAAGTTCAGGTCTGTACATCAAATGGTTACTGTTTTACAGCCATTTTAAGACTGACATATGTGGTGTTTTTTTGCAAAAAATTGAAATTTTAATATTTAATAACTTTTGAACCGATAAAGTAAGACCACTAAGAATTGACATTTTTTCATATGTCTATGAAACCTGCAAGTGTGCCAAAAATCATCAAATTCTGAGGGGTCATTCCGGATCACTGTGTTGATTTGACATGGAATGACTCCCTAGATTCTTTTACCAATATGGGGATAATGTTTTCTCCCCTACTATTAAAGCGAACAAGGTAAGCGACGTGAGCTTCCACATTGCGGGCTTGGATTGAAATCCCGAATAAGGCTTGGTCGTTAACGTGTTGTTTCCCTCATAGGGAGAAATACTAGCTCACCTAAATGGTGCTCTCACAATAACGTATCCAGCAAGACAAAATAGCAGTAACAAAAGGTGAATATCTCACGAGAAGAGCCTCCGCATTAGAAAAAAGAGAACAAAATGTTTATGAAATTCTTATTTGAAACCCAGTTCTCTCAAACATTATTTCAGAGATTTATGATGATCTGGAAGCAGTAACCAGACGGCTTAAATTTTATCGCAAGTATTGTAAGCAAAATGAGCTATCTGTATTTTATAACATAAAAGTATTCTGCAAGTCATACATAGATAGTGTAAATAATATGGTGATAAACAAAAATTTATGTGCAATTTCGATTTTGTTCCTATATGTGTATTTAACTGCTCTTTTAGAAGTTTTTTTCTTTTAATAAATCATTATTTGGAAATCTGAAAAAAATAATAAATAGGAATTGCCGTGGAATTTATACAAAATTAAAATTCAAACAATGCTTCCAGAACTAAACAGTAGGTTTACCTCAGAAATTTGGTCACTTTCTTAATTATTTCACTTTTCTTCTTGTTGGAACATATTTATGTAATGCGAGTCACTTTATTCTACACAATTACACTGCTGGCCACTGTAAATGCAACACCCTGAAGGAAACATGCAAATAACATGAAATTTACAACATGCATTAGCGGAGGTGAGATATGCAAATGATTAGAATTAAAGCTCAGACGCACATCACGCTCGCCTGTGGCGCCACTTCAAAGCGCTATTTAAGGCTTGGAGATTTCGACGATTTCAAGTTCGGCAATTGTGTTTTTCTTGTGGTTTTTCGAAAAAACGATCAATTATGCCTCGTCGAAAACAGCGATCATCTTTTGATCAAGTATCCGAGTTCGACAGAGGAAGGATAGTGGCCTACCGAGATTGTAGATTATCTTTCAGGGAAATCGGTAGTCGTGTTGGACGAAACCAAACAACTGTAATGCGGATATGTGATCGTTGGATGCAGGAGGGTATGACGGACCGGCGTGTTCGATCGCATCCACCTCAGCGCACCACTTCACGTGATGACAGGCAAATTGTGCGCATAGCAGTGACGGATCGCTCAGTCACATCACGAAACATAGCACAGCACATGCAATCTGTAACGCATCATCCAGTGTCTGCGCGTACCATTCGACGCCGTTTACAGCAGAGTGGTCTGTCCGCAAGACGTCCATTGCTTTGTCTACCCTTGACGCAGAACCACAGACGTCTCCGCCGCCAATGGTGCGATGACAGAAGGATGTGGACGGCAGAATGGAATGAAATTGTCTTTACTGACGAGTCACGCTTCTGTCTGCAACACCACGATGATCGCATTCGAGTCTGAAGACACCGTGAAGAGAGGATGCTGAACAGCTGCGTTATGCACCGCCACACTGGTCCTGCACCGGGTATTATGGTATGGAGCGGTATTGGATATCACTCTCGCACACCTCTAGTACGCATTGCCGGTACTTTAAACAGCCAGCGCTACATCTCCGAGGTGTTGGAGCCAGTTGTCCTTCCTTACCTTCAGGGCTTGCCCACAGCCATATTTCAACAGGATAATGCGCGACCACACGTGGCACGCATTGTCCAACGGTTCTTCGTCAATCGCCAGATTGAATTGCTTCCCTGGCCGCCTCGCTCTCCGGATCTTTCGTCGATAGAAAACATGTGGTCCATGGTTGCTCTACGATTGACCCAGATTCCATCCCCAGCTGCCACAGCAGATCAACTTTGGAAACGTGTGGAAGCTGCTTGGTCTGCTGTACCCCAAGAACTCATCCAAAGTCTCTTTGAATCAATGCCGAGGCGTGTAGCAGCGGTGATCTCCAACAATGGCGGCTACTCTGGCTACTGATTTTGGCAGGAACCACACTTCAAAGAAGTCTATAAATTTAATCATTTGATACTTGGTCAACATGTTATCTACAAAATAAATTTTGTTGTGATATCTCTTGTCTTTCTTGGTGTTGCAATTTGGGTGGCCAGCAGTGTATTAACATGCATACTCTCTCTCTCGTGATATTTATAGTATATCACTCTGTGAATTAACCCTCTGAAGGCCGGAGCTAGCCTAGCCGGCCGAAATTCTCATAGTTTGCCTCCCCCTAGTGCCTGGTACGTGGTCATTCTATCAACAGTTCAACGTCACCACAGAGTTGTTCTGGTATCTGTTCGATCGTCTTTTATTGTCTAGAACCGATCCCTGCGTACTTTATGACCTGATGCTGATAGAAGGGACTATTGATAATGGGGCCGCATCCCACCATGACAAATTTCAGTACAATCGTCAGGATGTTCTGTGGGGGAAGGGAAAGCCACTTCTCGTTCTCGGCCGGAACGGTCTTTTGGGGTAAGCTGCAAAATGGGCCTTCGGTCGTCAGAGGGTTAAAATACTACATAACAATGCAGCTGAGTATTTTACTACCCTATTCATCCTGTAAAAAAAGATTAATACAGAAATTAATACTGTAAAATTCTAAAGTAAACAAAAGTTTAATATTTGACATAACACTGATGTTATATTTAATTTCCAAAAATTTACATTAGTTTAAAATTATATGAGTTAATTAAAAATGCATTGTGCAAAGCTCATTCCTGAATGACTTTTAACAGAAAAGGAATCCACATAGAATAGATTAAGATTTAAATCTATGCTACTCAGGCACCCATTCAGTGTTTTCAAAACAGAATATTAAATATGGACAAATAAAAGGATTGCAGAATATGATAATCTAAGAAAATTACTTAAAATTTTTCTTTTGTGTATTATTAATATTTGGGTGTACAGTATTTATTGTACAACACAAGATTACACCTTTCTAATTAATGGAACAAACTTCTGAGAAAACCAATGAATAAAAAATCGTGGAATTTTCAATGGTATATATTAAAGTTTTTATACTTTAAACAACTGTCGTCATAAGTGATAAATCTTATTTATATCTAATTCTAGGGAAATTCTTAAGTCCTAAGAAAAAAAATCTTACCATGAACAACATAAAAGCATTTTATGAACTTTGTAGTAAACGGTTTTTTTTTTTACAGAAAAGGAATTCAGAGAGAATAGATTGAGATATAAATCTATCCTATTTTGACACCCATTCAGTTTTTTCCTCAAAACAGAACAATAAGCGTAATGCCGACTTGGAAACACATTAAAATAAACACTTGGTATAATAAAAATTGAGCTTTTAAAAAGACAGTATAAGGGAAAGGAATCAAGTACACAGATAAAGAAATATATATATAAGCATACATCTATCACAGTAGAAATCTACAAAAATGTACGCCAGTCATAGGATACATTAAAAACAACGATACAATGTCCTATACCACCCACATGGTACAGTGGTTAGCGTTCTGAGCTTCCACGCAGCAGGCTTGGGTTCAAATTAATTCCAATACGGCTTGGTTGTTTTCGTGTCGTCCCCTTCATTAGGAGCAATGCTGATAGCCTAAAATGATGTCTCATAATAAAGTAGCGAATAAGGGCCTGTTCACATAGGAGTCCGTTGCGTTGCGTTACGTTGCGTAAGGAAAAGATGACGTTGAGACGAAAATAAACCAATCATATGCCTCCAAACGATTAGCAATGAAATTTTTAACGCCTATGATTGGTTTATTTTCGTCTCAACGTCATCTTTTCCTTAACGCAACGCAACGGACTCCTATGTGAACAGGCCCTATATAGCGGTGAATCACGAAAGCCGAATATCTGATGACAAAATACCTACATTAGGCCAAAATACTAACAATATAGCAACATCAAGAACCCTTCCCTTTGGTAAGCAGTGTCATGCAAAGTGGATTACACTGCTTTAAGTATGTTACCATACAAATATTTGAGGTATATCGAATGAACAATAATGTATATACATATTTTACAGTGATAATTTTTATCGAAAATGACATTTTAATACAATTACCACTAGCAGATTGTAAATACAATGGCATTAGGAATAAATCAGTGTTGCTGGGAATAAAATCTACTTACGATTTCATCTTAGATTATATTACATTATCCACATAGACAGAAACAACATAAAAATCTAAAAAGCGAAACGTTGCAACGTCACTGGCTACGTTAGTTTTCGTCTACTATAGATCACGTGATTATCGGGTGGCAGAAAACAGAATCCATTCCTATGCGTTTGCATGTGTTTTTAGACGATACCTTCATTTTGAGTTAAATAATTTAAGTTTATTTTTTAAATTCCTCATATTAGTTGTATGTAACAGGTATTTTAACACTTTTTTTCAGTATTTCGCAAGGTTTAAGAGAATATTATCATTCTTTCGTTGAGAATGATTATTATTATGTTGAGATATGTATAGATATCAGGATAAATTACTTCAGGCCAGCGTCTTGTATCGTAACTCCAGTCTTCCTCTGTCAATAAATACGGGTCACATACTGAATAAACCTTTCCGGGCTGTACCTGAATGTTTAATTTAGTGATATACCTTTGTTTAGATACCGTATCTAAAGACTTTGCGTCATCTGAGAGCATTTTATTCAACAAGCTGTAAGAATGCTCATTGAACGCCATGTTAAATTATGCAATGTTTTGCCACTCCTAGCCAAACAAGAAGTAAAATCTGCAAGAGTTGAGATGTGAAATGCTGCAAGACACTGCCCTATTCACAAACACTAAATTAAAAATTTAAAGAGTATTACTTCATCTAAGCCTATTTTTCACAGCGTTAGGCTTAGAGGGATGGAATTTTAAGACACCATCTACTCTGATTTCTGTGCGAAATCGTATCCTCAATTTTTGTAGTAGGGTACTTTTTGCACTTTTATTGATTTCAGGACGTGAAGAGAGATAATATTCATTAGTTTAAGAGATATTTAATATTTGTTTTTTCATCCTAAGGGAGAATAACATGGGCTGCCATTGTGCCTGTGCCCAACATGGTGGACGTGACGTCATATATCGAGCGATAGAAAAAAAAACTCCCTGACATTTTTTCTTCGAAAGTTTCTAAATTTGGCAACACTGTATGTTTTGTTTATGAAATTTCAACTCTTTGGGAATTTACATTTTTATGCCGATTTTACCGTACAGCTTAAAGAGCTGCATCTCCTTTTAAGTTTGTCAGATTTTTATGTCGTGATTGTATTTGAGACATATCTGTTTCACAATGATAGGTAGCATCGGTAAAATACGAGCTATCAGAATACATAGGTTTTATAAAGGTAAAATATTTTAAGGTTTCATTGTAGAGAGTTTATCATCAGTGGAAACATTTTTAATTTTGTTTTCGCTGTGTGTTGAGATTAAATTTTCCAATTTAAGTATCACATATCTCTTACCACTGTTAAATTTATTCAGCAATTAATTGTTTTGTTCTAAACATAAAGTAACTGTCTTCAGATCACACAATTTTCTTTGGCATTGTGTTTTTTTGCATATGTTAAAAAGCAAGATCGGAGAGAACTCCGTAAAAAAAAGAAAAGAATTCCTCAAACACATGAAGATCAACTTTATTTGAAATAAAATTAAAAGAAAAAGTATTGTAAACTGAGAGATAATTAAATTCTTGGAGTTATAGATCCCTACTACAGGGATCACATGTATTACACATATTGCTCCTATTTTACTTTAACCATTGAATTCTTCAGGAGCTTTTTATCTCTCCTTTTCAATCTTCCTCTTCACCATTTTTGTACATTTTGTATGTGTGCTTGCTCTGGTAGGAATGTAAATGCATACTCATTTATCTAAGAAATATTTGCATGCAAAAAAAAATTGCCTTTATTTTATCAAGGAAGCTTCTTTTTCTATAACTTTTATCTTAAGAACTGACATGATAAAGAAGTAAAGTGTTTTGGAAATTTTATAGTTGCTCTGTGCTTTTTAATCAAATTATAATTATAAAGTTCAAATAACAAGTTAAAAAATAAATTAGTATCTATAATATAAATGTAGAATTATGATATATAACATTTTTAACCTTTTGAAAACTATTTTCTAATTTTGTAAAATAGGAAAAACATGTTACAATTATGGTTTCAGAGTGAAAGGAAAATGTAATTGTTCACTTGCAGTTGTCATACTGCTATCTATCTGTCAGATAACAAAATTGAATTGCTGAGTTTAAAAAAAAAAAGCCATAGCTGATCTACTTAAATGATTGTAATATACTCTCACAATGGCAGTCATTTATGTTTTAAGAGAGAAAAAATTATCAGTATCCCCATCTTATGAATACTCCAATTGAGTAACTTAGCTCCTAAAAGAACTTATGTAAGGTTGACTGTTTTACTTTTGACCTGAGCATTGAGTAAAGAAAAACGGGTGAACATTTACTGTGTACTTTTGAAAAATAGATTGTTCTCTATTAATACTAAATCTAAAAAGAGGTAAAAGCAACTTAGCCTTTAATAGCTGTCATGATTTTAAAAAAGGACCAAGAAGTTTAAAATGGTACATCCTAATATTTAGTATTAGGATTTCTTACTGCCTAGAAATTTATAAAATCAGTGTAATTCCCGAAAGATGACTATAAATTTTAAATTGTTTAAGAATACTTATTATTTAAATTTTCTTTATTGAGATTTAGATATTTCAAACCTAAAATGGATGTTTATGACATATTGTGTTTATAATTTTAGAATATAATCATTTTGTATCAGTAGAATAAAAAAATCAAGGATTAAGGTTATTTTTAAATTTTACAAAAAACAATTTAATAATTTTTGCCTCTTTCATGATTTATACTTTTGCTATTTTAATGCCTGTGATGCATTTTTTTATTTCTATTTTTAAGAGTTTCATAAGTCAAGTAAAATTTGCTTGGAGTATATTTATATGTGGTAACTAGTGGTGCACCCAGGGGGGGCAAGGGGCCCTCCCCCCTGCCCCCCAAAGAAATAGAAATTACATTATGAATATTGATTTTGCATTATACATATTTTAATCCGTTCATCTCAGCCCCCCCCCCCCCTATGCATTATAAAAATTTATCCGTTCATCTCACTGGTCCCCCCCCCCCCTCACCCAAGAAAAAATCCTGGGTGCATCACTGGTGGTAACTGTACCAAAATCCTGTTATAAAAACTTCTTCATTCCTTTATAAATTTATACTTTTCTAGAATATATCAATTTATAAACTTTTTTTAAAAAATTCTCGTTTTCCCAAGATACTGAATGATAGCCTTCACTAATTTCTGCATTTAGTACTTAACATGGCAATAGTTATCTTTTTATTGTTGGAGATGACTAATTTGCAAAAACTTTTCTATTTTCTTTCTGAATAATAAATATTTTTTTTAAATGGTATTATATTTACACGTGTTTTTCTTTAACAGCTTCTAATTTATAAAATTATTTTCTGAAATTTAAAAAAGAATTTCCACAATTTCAAGGGTCTCTATAATTCTATGGTAAATTATCTCCTTTAACATTTTCTCTCAGATATTTAAGAACTCAAACCAAGATTGTTATTTACAGGGTCAATATATTTCATATTCTTTGAGACTTCATTACTCATTTTCTGCATTTTCCTACTTTTTAGAAATCTCCTTATCTTTAGGAATATACAAGGGTCAATATATAACCAACGTGTGGATTTGTAAATACATTGATATCATTTTGTATAATTACAAATTTGTTCTAAACACTATGATGTGAATAGTTTATTTAAAAAACTTAAAAAATTGATAAATTGCAGAGACAGCTAATAGAGCAAATTTTTAAAGTATTCCATACTGTAAATTAATTTAATAAAATACAGATTAATATAATGTTTATATCATATGAAGCTAAATTACATGCTAATTTTATATGCGAATTAATATGTATCTTCAAAGAAGAATCAATTTTAAATATTTTGGCCTATCATTGACTAATATTTATTCATAGAACTAAGTCTAACCCTAAAGGAGTTATTGATGATTTACAGAAATTTAGAGTTGGAAATTTTCAATGATTGAATTATTTGGTAAAAAATATATATATTTATCATACATAATCAAATTTAAAGTAAAAATTCTGTCTACCTGTTACACTGATTCAACCAGAATTTTTCCTAGGCATTATCTTGTTTCTTACAGTAAAGATAAAAGTTTAACCTTTTTATGATTTCTGTAGTAACTTCGAGAGTGAATACTAAAGTGATTTCAGGTAATAATATGCTTGTGTTGTTATGTTAGTTTCTTTTGTTTTAGGTTTTCAAGAGACAACGAGATCTGTGAATTTCAGAACACGAAATCCACCAGAGCCACATTATGATAGAAAAAGGATGCTTGAAGTTTGTAAGCCAATTTACATACGGGAAAAAATACCAGAGCATGTAACGTGCAAACATAGTTTTCTGACCATTGAAGAGGTCTGATCTATTTCTATATATATTTTTAAAAAAATTTAGTAAAATATTATTTAAAATTATTTCTATATATTTTAATAAAATTTTATTTTATTTTAAAAATTTTATTAAAAATTTAAATCAAGTAGATTCTTTCTCGAGAAAACTCATCTTTAAAATAGGCTTATAAAAATAGCAAACGGCAAATCTAGGCTCTTTAATTTAAATCTTTAAATCATAACTTTTAAGATTTAAAAGTAGATATTTTGACTCTAAATTTTGTATACCTGTATAATTATTTATGTGTACTTTTTTTTTTTTCATGTATGATGCTTAAGGATGTATACAAACAGCATGTCTTTCTTCTTTAATTCAAACCATAAATAATTTTATAACTTTTTTGGAAAAGTATTTTGAGATTATTTCTGTGTTCAAAGTAGGAAACACATGCTTCTATCTTTCCTTTCATTTGCAAAATTAAAAGCAATGTAATATTTCTCTTTATGCAAGGATAAGATGAAAATCACATAAGAACAGCTAAAAAAAATTTCCTTCCCTCATTTCTGAGTTCTAGTGTTATAGGAAACTTGATTCATGACACTTATTCTGTATCATATAAAATTCATATTCCTATGTTTAAAAAAGGAAAATCCTCAAAGCAAACCTTGATTTAGATGCATGAAATGATTTTGACTATTTAAGTTCAGTAGTACACATTTCTTGTATAGCTTGGGGAGTCAAAAGAATTTGTTAAAAGAGGTAAGAATTGTTTAAAAAATTTATGAATGTAAAGGATTTACAACATCATATAAACTTATGAAATTAAAAAAAATAATAAATAAATAAAATTATGTGTGTATTTATTTATAGCTAAGGTTTGCTTGTTTTTTCTATCCACTTGAGATATTTTAATTAGTTTAAAGCATTATAGTATTTTTTATGGATGTTTGGCCAAAAATACTGTTATACTTTAGGTTTTATACATTTTAATATAAAACACTCCAATGTTTTATTTCTTTAAAGCATAACCATTAGATTATGAATGAATAATATAAATTATTAAAATTTCTATAGATTATATTTTTTATTGAATAAATACTATCTGTGAATAAATTAATAAAATTTTAATTATTTCAAAACCTTAATTTATTTTAATTTTTTGTATTACATGTTTAGAATATTGCAATATTATTTTTAAATTGTTTTCGCATAACTCAGAACACTTAGTCTGAGATAACTTTTCTATTTTGGTCAGTGCAGTTGTTTTTTTTACCTTGGGCTATAGCCATAACTAGGCAAGCAGTTATTCTATCCATAGAATTATTTTACATTCTTATTAGCAACAAAATTTCGATCATATTCTAGCCTCTAAAAGAATTTTCTGTAAACCAGAGTTCAAGATAAGGAAAAGTGGTGAGATAGCAAAGAAATAAAGTACTTTATTTCTTTGCTATCTCATCTTTGCTTCTGTATGGGAACAATGTTTGCATATAAAATACTATTCAGAAAATCTGGTTTTAAAAATCAACATTTTACTGAGATAAAAAGAGTGTAATATACGTTAATATCAGATGTAAGTGCATGTGTGAGAGAGGAATAAGAATTGTATATTTTCATTATCCGTGACCTCTGTGTTTTAGGTCATTAATATGCATCAAATTATATTTCAAACTGTTGTATGTAAAGAAAAATAGTTTATTTTCTTCCCAAAGTTTAGTATCGTATAGGTATCGCTTACTGTAAGATTGATAAATTTAATTGTATCATAGCTTTTCAATTACTCTCTGATGTTAAAAGACAACAATTCTTTGTCATCAATAAAGTTTTATTAGAGAGTGTAAATGCTGCTCAATTTTTAAATTTGTTTCATTCAGTGCACATCATAGTGTCTTTCAGTTAATTTATAATGGGATACCTTAACCCCTTAACTGGTCAATTTTTTTACTAAAAATGTTGCCAAAAAAGGCATATTTTTTTTTGTTGCCTATAATTAAACACCATACTTAATAGAATAAGAAAACAAAAGAATTTTTTATTAAATTTCACTTTTAATGCTTTTACACTATTTTTATTTTAAATTTTTGGAACACAAAAACCCTTAAATGTTTGCTTTTTGCAAGACAAAACCTCTTTAATGTTCGCTTTTCACAAGGAAACTCTGCATGCAATGAAAAATATTTAACAGATCTTACAAAAAATTTTTTCATACTTACTTTAAAATTTGAAGTTTACACTTTTGCAAATTGTTCAAAAGTCTTTTTTTGTGTGGTACAATTTGAAGCATGGTGTAATACAAAATCCTACGTCACAATCAGGATAGAAATAATGATCTGAAGAATAATCCAGATTATTTGAAGACAATTCTGAATCAGAATTCAGTTCATGGTCTAACAGGAAAGTATTTTCGTTGTTTATTTCATCCTAATTTTTAAAAAATGTAGTTGTTTGAATTCACAAGTATTGCAAGCAGTAGATCAAAAATTCCCTCGCCTCCGTTTAATAAAGAAAACACGGGTGAAAAGAATTTTAATGACATGGACAAGCTACGATATCTGTTAAAAATATTTGTACTAGGTTTTATATTAGTTATTTCGTTTGCACGTGTTTTGTAAAAACATGTGCAAACAAAAAGAGGAAAAGAGAGATTATCTATGCCCGTACGCTGTATGGGCAAACCGGTTTGGGCCAGGTGGGAGTAGCCCGTACGCTGTACAGGCAAACCAGTTAAGGGGTTAAATGATACAGTATTCTGTGCCCCCTTAACCAAAAGGAATAATTTTTTTCTCACTTTTTGTGTGTGTGGCATGACAAATATACATTTAACCATTGAAAAGAGTTTCATGTGAGAAATAAGTTAATATTTTAGTGTTGATATTTTCTTTTTTTCTGATACTTGCCACAATGCTGTGATTCTACTTGTACTAAATAAATTTGCGAATTTTGTATTTGTATGTTTAAAATTTCATTGTGATAAATGGAAATATTTATTTCTCTAGCCACATCCATATGAAGTAATATTATCAAAGGAGTTGATGGAAAAAGTAAATGAATCTAAAATGATATTGATATATCATGTAAATTCACTGAAAGGTGAAGATCAGAAAAATATATACAGATCATTTTTTAAAGAGGTAACAGTTGTGTTATTTAAGATCATGTGTTTAAAATTTCTAACATTTGTATTAGTTATTTTAATGAAATGCATGTATAAAACAATTTTTTAAAAAACAAACTATCAATTGTATAATTTCCGCTTTAAATGTGCTGTGAAATTTTAGCTTTGTTTCATGTTCATGAAAAAACATTTTTTACTACTTTTTAATTAAAGCTTTGAAGTTCGGGGGACTAAAACTGCCTGAAAAACATATGTTAGAAAAACTAAGATTGCAAAATAGCTCTCATAAAATGAACTATAATTATTTGTTAACTAAAATTACAAAAGTCATTGAATGATCATGAAGGATTTTTTTTGTTATATGGTCAGAATTATTTTAAATATTGATCTTTATAAACAGAAATCTTAAAGTATATATCAAAAATACTGTTCTTATTGGTAGTATTGACAGGAAAATTGAAAAAGAGCTTTTATTTTCTGTGTTCCAAACAAATTATTTTTTCCTTGGAGCTTTTATCATAAAGGTAATCAATGGCAGCATGTGATAACCCCTTTTGTTGAGTGTTGATTTGAAGGGTTTTATATATATATACAGTGGAATCTTGATCTATCATTTATCAAGAGAACGACTTAACTGAACTATAAATGCGGGAACATAATAAAGCAATATGATCGTCTGGACTGGGTGAAATAAATGACATATATGGGAAAATGATGTTTCGGGGAGCGATCGATCGAGATTCCACTGTATATATATAATAACACCACACCAGTTTTAATTCTATTCCAATCTTGTCTTTCACATTATATAACTAACTTCCACATTCTTTCTATATGTGACTGGATGTCACCTGGGCATATGGCACCACAGAGGGTCATGTGGTAAACAGAAACTAATGCTGGTATGAGCAACGGTACCAGTGGTGCACCCAGGGGGGGGGAGCCAAGGGGCCCTCCCCCTCCCAAAGAAATAGAAATTGCATTATAAATATTTTTATCCATTCATCTCCCCCCCCCCCCCCCAAGATTAAATCCTGGGTGTGCCACTGATCAGTACTATGGACTTAAAGGTTGAATCATGGATTGAGCGGATGCAATTATCCATTCTCTCTGCTTGTAAATATGTAAATAGCTTCTACTCCTATACATTTCATATAATATGTTTAACTGTTAGATAACCATAATGTGTATAAAGTAGTAAAAATATTCCATTTAATTGAATTATTTGATTTGGAGTTGATGTATACCAGGTCTGATTGCCAAGCTGAAAGCCTGTTCTGCTGTTTCCTGGATATCGTCATTAAGTTTTGTCTACAGATTTGGTATTTCATGCATGTATGTTTTGGAGGGAAGCATTCAGATTGAAAAATGTTGCAAAAATAGTTAAATTAGGTATTTTTTGGATGAATAATCCTTTTTTGCATGTTTGTAGATATACTATCTATGTTTGCTTAGTGAATTATAATTCATGAAGTTTTAATGAGAATTTTTATGTGTAATATTAAGTTTGTTTTTAAACAGTTTTGGTGCTTACAGTATATTGTATTTATGAAATATACTTATTTCTGTAACTTTTCCAGGATCTTCTCTTTCACCTGTATAACCCTAATGTACTAAAACTTGCCCTTGAAGATACCAAATATCAAGCTGTTTTGAAGCTTTTTGAGTCTAGTGCTGGACTAGTCTTCAGTCCTGAAATTTCTTTAACTAAAGCTCTAAAAATTAGTAAGCAACTGAATGAAAAAATAATATTACTTGGTAAGTTATTTTATTAATTTTTCTTGCACTCAAAGACCAGTTCATTAATCACTTTGTATTATTCCATGTACAGAGTATTTAAAAACTGCATGCATGCTTGACATAAAATTATATAGTAAGTTTATTTCTGAGGTTGCACAAATAAACTTGAAATTGTTCGCCTGTGTACTCTCTTGATAACAACAGGTTCACAAGCATTATAGCTGAATAAATTTGTATAACCATCTATGGACTTAACATAAATACAAGTAGGCAAACATCTGTCAGAAGCTGTCTTGTTGTAAACTGGAGCAGCTATTTTATAATTGCTTAACTAATTTCATGTATTTCATAATAGCAGTAACCCAGTAAGTTGTTATCTTGGGTGGTGATAAGTATATTTGGAGATATTGAGAACTGGAATATAAAAACAACTTTAGTAGTACACCTATACCTCGCTATACAGCCGCTCTTTATACGGCATTTCGCCGCGGCTATACAGCTGCTCTTTATATGGCATCCCCTCGGCCGAAAGTAGTTCCTCACTCCTCCATAACTCTGCATTAGGGAATGGCATTTACATGCCTGAAAGGTTATACATTACCTTCAGTATGCCCAGATTCAACTGATTTTGCTGCAAAAATTCCCAAAACTGGGTTTCTATAAAGGAGCAATGGCCCCCAACAACATATCCAATTACTTGTATACCGAAACAAGGAGAAAAGATAGGAAAAAGAAAGGTTCACTGTTACTAGGCAAGAGTTGTTAAAGCTTTAAAGACTGGCTTACGTTTATTAAAATTTAACTCTTTAAAAAAAAACAGTTTGCCAAACCACCTAAATTAATTTGCCACCACCTTACAATAGATAAATTTAATTAAGTACATTACACTTATAAACAATTTAAATCCTTCCCAGGGCTAATTTCACTTCTTAATAATTTATCTACCTCCTGAGATACTTAATTACAATAATAATTCTACGTCGGTTATTATATTATATATTATTGTGTGCCAATATATTGGCCGGGCTGCAAAAATGTTCGTCGCGGGCCGCAAGTTTGACACTCCTGCTGTAAAGCGAGGTATGGGTATAATTATTTTGTGCTACCCTCACCTCCTCAGCATTTTCTTATTGATAAAATCTTTTAAATTACCCTGATAGACAAGTTTTTTTTTAGGATGTAAAAAAGGCCGGAGCACTCTGATATATAAAAATGGCACATCTGGATCAAAAAGGACATTTTCATGAATATTTAGAAGTATTCTTTCTAAAATTCACATCTATGGATTTATTTCACTCTTTTCTCTTATTTTGTTGACATAATTTATATCCAGTCTGTTTTTCCTATTATTTAAGATTTGTACAACAGGTAACAGAAATTTCTGAAAATGTGGCCCTTAATTTTTCAGCAGCTATTTCTCCAGTTTAAATAAACAGACTGTTTTATCTCTCTCTCACCAATAAACAATAAGCTTTTGTCACTCCTCTTGAAGACAAATCATAAGTCTTATCATATTCTAGACATACACAGCACTGAGTAAATTCATTATTTTTCTATGGTAGAAAAATAAATAAGCTTTTGAATAAGAGTTTTTGAAGTTAGACAGCCGGACATGTGCTGTAAAAATTTTCTGACAAATAAACATGTTCCTCACTATGTTCAATGTTCCCAGATTCATCGGTATGGAAATTTCCTGAAAAGATGCCATAAACAAAGAATAATTGAAGAATTTTGAACCTAACAGTCCCGGAAATGGTTCAATAAATGCATAGATAATCTGTATATATTATTTCTAAAAGGTGTTTTTTTTTTGTTTTATCCCTTTTTCTCCCTTCATACTTAACCAAAATCGATAAATGAGGTACCATTTTAAAGATTAAGATCTCCAATTCGTGCAAATTGTTAATTTAGAATTACACATCTTATTGTTTGTTTAAAAATCAAAGTATAAATATTATAAACAATTTTTCTTCCCTTAGATAACGTATGCAGTAGCTTTTCTTATTTTACCATTATCAATCGCACTGAACTTTTAAATTTAAAAATCATTTGCTTTTATTATCATTCTGTAATTTCATTAATGAGTTCCTTTATTGGCAACATCCGTGTAGATGTACATTATTCTTTTTGCATGAAAAAACCATATATATTATTTCTAGAAGGTGTTTTTTTGTAGCGATCCCTTTCTCTCCCTTCATACTTAACCAAAATCGATAAATGAGGTACCATTTTAAAGATTAAGTTCTCTGTACAGCCCTAGCAGTATTAGCACCAGGACTACTTTACCAAGTCCTCGCTCTATTAGCACCATTCTCATGGCTGAATTCCATGACGAGTAGCTATTCTATGTGAGCGGTGGGACTTTACTGTAAAGGTCAAGTTGCACCATCTTACTCAGGAACTCTTATAGGAAACAAGAAAATAAGCTAATTTAACGAGCCTGGGCCTATAACCTTCTAAATAGGGTCTCGATATAGAAGATCGAAAACCCAATCGAGCAGTATTCTTTGTGCAGTGGTGCTGAGCACGGTAATGGCTCAGAAGTTAAAGCTTAACTTTCAACATCAAAAAAAAAATAAAATAAGTTGAGCCAAACCAAATTTAAGATAAAATTAAAGTCATTTATTATTTAACTTTAAAGAATTAAAAACATTTAAAAAATACATTAACCGGCTACATATCCTTGTAGAAAGAAACAATTAAGTAACAAAAATATGATACAAGACTATAACATGTCAAGTACCACAAATAAATCTATGCAACAGCAATACACCACCTACTGAACTACAATTTCACTCCGTATATATAGTCCAAGAACTCAAGGTTAACAAGCTGCAATTACATTTCAAGCAGCCAATCACAAAACAACAACAAAATAGAATACTGATAGAAAATTTGAATATTCCTGATAATTTGCATTTAGCGAATGAAAATACAATGAGAGTTTAACTTTCACCGAAAATGACGGTGATGTCATTTTAAACGTCATTTTTCTAACATGGCGCTATTTACTAAAACGTCGTTCGATGCTTTCATACAACGTACTTCGTGGTAAAGCTAACATACGAGGATACATGATTAAAATTTAAAAGAAATAACAAGTTTTTATATTTTTTGGGTGCTTTTTATTTGTGTATAGTTGCCGGTATATAGTTAAAGTTAGGGATAGTGACCTTTTATAAATAAAATATGCCAATAAACGGCGCTGACTTCTAACAAATATTTTCTACAAAGGTGTTTTGATGTGTACATATCGCATGTTCCCCTGTTTTGTCTTATGCTTCAAATCCAATATTATGGCATTTTTTAATTGGTTTTGTGTTATCCTTATGCACCATTGTTATTTGACAAATAAACAGTTGCTACAAATGACCCAGTTCTTCTTTCATCCTACTATAAACCACCAACCTCTCTATATAATTTATCGTATTTTAATCACATGTGAAAGGGTCATATGGGCCACCTAGTAGATATTAACTGTAAACAAACTTTTAAGCAGGACTGTTACTTATTAAACTTTTTATAATTGGCAAAAGTTAGTGTGAATTGCAATTGCATATAAACATTGTTATTGATTTTAGAATCTTAAAAACATTTTATGCCAGCATTTTTTTCCCTTTCTCTGTTTTTGTTTTTATTAAGCTGAAATTCTTTGTGTTAAAAACTACAATATTTCTATTTCTGAATGATCTTAATTTTAAAATTGCTTTGGATCTTACTGAAATATTCTTTTTTTTCTTTTTTAAAGCTGGTATCATTGAAGATAGATTTTATAGTACAAGTCATCTCACAGCCATTAATCAACTTTTTAAAAGAAATATCCATGGTGAAATGGTACAGAATATAAGAACTCCATCTGAAAATATTTGTAGATCAGTTAATCATCATTTGAACTTGCTTAGTCATTACTTGTCAGAAATATCTAAAGGGGAAAAATAATAAATGTTTCTATTTATCTATGTCTGATTGTTATGAATTTTTACTATGCATAAAATATTTTCTTCAATTTGATGTATTGTTTGAAGCACTTTGAAATTAAACATGGCATTTTGAAACAATTGTTTTCAAAGTTCAAGATTTATTACAGCTTTGCAGCATAGAAAGAGGTTTGTGCATGTAAACTTTAAAAGACACTGGTGGAAATTTTAGTAGGGTATACAATATATTGTTTTCACTTTGTAAGATGTAATTAAAACTCTGTTATTAAAGTTTACTATATGTAGTGAAAACTCATACTGAGAGCATAGATTAATGAGATAATGAATAATTATGGAACATGTGAATAATAATACCTTAATGAGAATTTTACATTTTTCATTGGAAAATAAGTTTTTTTTAAAAAAACTGATATTGTAAAAAATACCCCACTGATATATGCATTTAGTATGCTTTTTTTTTTAATTACACCCTCCTAAACTCTTTCAATTCAACCTTGCAATCCAATACACAAAAGAATTTGCCCCAGTATATGGGAGAGTCGTAAAAAAGTCTGAAGAAAGGATGTCTTGTAGAGCAAGGCAGGAAAAAAGATGCTCCCCAAACATTGGAGCAGAAGTGCAAAAAACACAATCTAGAGAGTGAGCAAAATTAAATCTAAAAAGGTGGGCCTATAAAATAATCATGTCCTGTTTCAAATCTGAAACAAACCACACCAATAGCTCTTGGCAGGGAGGTTCATATCTATCTATTCAAAAAGGAAGACCCTTTTTTTCTAATGGCGACATCCCTATAATGACAGAGTCTGTCTTTATGGACTTGCTCTCTAATAGTCCAGTTTAACGTTTCTAAGAGGAATATGTGAGTCTGGTTTTTGAAGACCACGTCCTTCTTTAGTGAGTGCATCTGCCTCATCATTGCCAGGATCACAATGGCTAGGAATCCATTGCAAGGTAATATCCTTCCCTCACTCAATTAAGGAGCTAATCTGTAATTTGCACTCAAATTCAAGGGATGTAAGAACAAAATTATAGTTTGTAATTGTATGAATGGCAGCCTGAGAATCCACAAATAAAACACTTTTTTCTTCAGTTATATTTTCAATGGCCCTAAGGGCCACAAAAATTGCATGCAACTCAGCATCAAAATCATCACAGAAGTGCCCAACTGCCTCCTTCAGTTGAAAGATGCCCGAAAACACACCAGCACCTGCCATACCATTTACCACAGAGCCATCAGTATAGACTTGGGTCCAGTGCTCAATAGGTTATCTCTCATAGATAGTATCTTAAGATTCCTAAGCTGAGCAAGGAGAGAATTCTTTGAGATGGGGACAACCAAGTCAAAAGCACCTCTTGCATAGTGCAGAAAGCCAGGGAAAATATAAGGTTTATGTTGTATAATTGTTGGCAGCACAGCTAGTGCATTTTCGAATATATGACAGAGGGCATCATGTTTACCGATTGGTATGTGTTCTCGCAGTTTCGATGTAGCTAGCAAGTATATAGGTTGTCAATAAAGTATTTTTGTGATCTGTATCCATCTGGGTTATTTCTAAAGAACTCTTGTAACTACTTCAGCTACAAAGTTACATCAGTTTAAAAATAGGCTGACGATTCATTCCCCATATTACTTGAGAGTTTATTGATAACTATAAGAAAGGTGTTCTGCATCTTTAATCTGGGTTGAGCGGAACATAATTAGGCCAAAAGGTGCCCTTATGAAGAAGTCTGTCACCCAAGGACAGGGCAGCTAACAACCATCAATCAGCCAAATTGAGTAAGTCAGTCTGCAGCTCCATGGCTGCAACAGGGGTTGAAGAAGCTGCTCCAGTAATGAGTCAACGCACAAAGTTTTAGACAGTATTAAACTTTGAAAGGGTAGAATCCAATGCTGTAATGAGAAGTTCTGCATCATAATCAATGATTGGGCAAATGTATCAAGTCGTAGTAAGTACATCCTGGGATGACCCCCACGTCATTCCAGCAATTCTCTTCAAGAGGCTCAGGTGTGCAGTTACTCTTTCAGTGACTCTGGAGAATTGCTTGTTCCAATTTAATTTTGGATCCAAAACAATCCCTAGATAGATTGCACTGTCTGCTCTATGCAGATATAGATTTCCATATTTCAGATTTACATCATGCCTTTTAGTGCTCAAAGTAAAGAGTTCAAACATAGTTTTATTGATACTATTAACCAAAAATTCATTTTCGTCAGCCCATTTAGCCAAAAAATTTAAAGCAGTGTTCATAGTATTTCCCAAAATTTTTTTATCCCCATCAATGGTTCCACACATTTTGCAACCCACTCATCCTGTATATTTATTTAAAAGGCCTTTTAAGATATAAAGAAAAACACCAATATGCATTTTCAATCATTTTAATTCAAACTAAATGATTTAGTCCAGTCAATGAGTGCTCAAAAGAGGGGTGTAGAGTGCATGGAATATGCGAGAATTTTTGACTTCAGGACTTTGTTAGGAGTAGTTAGTAGGTAAACATACTAAAAGTCCCCGCCCCTGGGGAGGGAGGTGGAAAGGTCACATTTTTTGGTTTTTCATTTATATCTCGGAAACGGTGCACTGTAGAAAAAAATGTTAAATATAAAAAGGAAAGCTAATTAAATTTCTTATAAAATTGTCAATATACATATTTGTCTAATTCCCAACGGTTTTCAAGATATACGTTATTGAAAATCGATAATTTTCGAAAAAATCATTTTTACCTCACTCTTTTTGTCAAACATTGCGTCTAGTGCCTCCCACGATCGTTTCTTAGAAAAACTGTTGCAGACTAAGTTGTAGAGCATTAAATTTCCTTCAATTTGATATAAACATTTGCCACTTTATCTTCAACCAATCAAAAGTTATAGTATTTCTAACATGTACGCTAAATTTCGATGTTCCTCTAGAAATGAGTATGTTGAGAGCCTGTTGCGTTTTAACTGCTGTAACTTGCTATCATGATGAATAACAACACTTTAACAATGGAAATAAGGTAATTCCAATTGAAACTCAACACTTTTTTATAATTATAGCTTTTATTATTGTAATGTTTTTATTAGGTGAAGTTGATTAACTAATGGTGATAACAACTAATGGTGGTAGGGTAGACAGTTCGAGAATATTCCAGGCTTCCCCGTCGATATCAAAGGGCGCCGACAGGCTAGAATGTTCCACCCTTCTTCTGTTACATTCTTTTCTTCTTTGAAGGCCCAAGCCACCCGTTCCAGACCCTTCTACCCTTATATTTCCAGTTATTTTCTTGACAATTATTTTCGCTATTTCGTTTTTACAGCATTTAAATATAAAATTAATACATTTAAATTAATTTTAAAAATACAATTCTTGAAAGTCAAGGAATCAAAATTATTATTTAAAAACAATTAATAAAAATTTAATTTAATATTATCAAAAATATAATTCTTGAAAATTAATGAATGGGCATGCCTTTGCCAGAGTAGTGCGGGGTGATTTTCTTGTTGATAATACCTTGTCAAACATGATATTAGACGAAGTCGAACTCTCGGAGGAAGAGCAGACATGTATCATCACCCTTACGATAGATTTCCTCTCCGAGCCTCTCTCATTGAATTCTTTGAACCAAAACAAATTACTCGAATCAGTGGCTATCAAATTTGGAGAAGCGATGGACAGGATCAGCAACAATGGACCCACTGAAATGCTATGGATCCAATATTTCAAAATGGTGGATTTGATAAAGGAGTACATCCATCCAGAGAGGTCTAGCGATTTCCTTGCTCACCTGAACTGCTGTAAGCGAATGATACCCTATTTTCACGCTGCTGGACACTTCCCGTATGTCAAGCTCTGCCACTTATATGTACAGTTTATGGAAAGTCTCTCTATATTGACACCAGAGGAGTACGAGAAGTTCGCGAATAAAGGCTACTTCACTATGAGAAGAAATGACCGATTCTGGTGCGGCATGTGGTCAGACAAGATCATCGAAACAACCTTGATGTGGTCATTCTCAAGCCGAGATGACATAACCCGTGGTAGAGGTATGACAGATAGTGCTCTCAGTAAATGGGTAATTGGGATGACTTAAACTCAAGACATATGTGCTTCACTCGAAGAATATTGTGGTGTTTTGTTTTCACCAAGAAAGCACCACAAGGATTTTGGAGAAGCTCTCCAAAGTCGAGACGCGAGTGACATTGGCAAGCTTACACAATGGTTTGATAATTACCCTCTTTTTCCGAGGACCGAGAAAATCATGTCAATAGCGACAGGAGTCGTGGGAGATGATACAAGTTTATGTCATGATGCAGTTACAATTGACAAACGAGTAATGGCAAAAATGGAAAACTTGCCATTCACAAATATCAAACTGTCACGGAAAGATCGCGCACTTCCTCTTTCCTCAATGAATTCGACAATCAAGATTGACAGTGAAAAAGTTGTTGTGGATCCATTCTTGCTTTTTCAGCGAATCTCCATTGCCAAGAAATCGGACGAGGATTTGAAGAATTATATGCAATATGAACTGACTCCCTACCCCCTGACATTCTTCAATGAAAGTGGAATGAGGAAGTGCAGAAAGTCAGCACTATACACACTGTTTAAGCAAATTGATAAGGATGTTGATTTAACTACCTTTGAATCTGTTGTTGATGGGAGATTCCTAGTCCACAAAGTTGTTTGGCAAAAAGAGACAACTGTATAAACCATTTGTGACGGTTGTGTTAGATTTCTGAAAACCCATTATCATGGGAGAGGTTGTATTGTGGTTTTTGATGGGTACACAACAGAGAGCACAAAAGCAGCTGAACAGAGTCGACGATATCGACTCAGGAGATGTGTGGAAATCAATGTCAGTTTGGAAAGTGAAATTAAAGTCAAACAAGAGGATTTCCTTTCCAACTTTTATGATAAGAGTCAGCTGATAAACCTGCTGATGATGCAGCTGCAAAAAAATGGGATAAATACGCTCCAAGCCTCAGGTGCTGACGTTGATATTGTGAAAACAGCTATCAACAAATCGCAAAATTCCTCGGTTGCTGTTATTGGAGTGGACGTCGACTTGCTGGTCTCTCGGTAGCCAAAACCCCAACTGATCGCAACATTCTGCTGGTAAAACCTGGAAGAGGAAAGGTCAAGACGAGTGTATATTATTCCTCACAACAGCTGGAGCAGGAGTTGAAAATGAAGGACAATGGCCATTTGTTATTCCTACATGCATTCACAGGCTGTGACACAACATTCGCAGCGTATCGAAAGAGTAAAGTGGGTTTTGTCAAAATCTACCAGAAGTCCAAAATCATACAACGTGCAGCTGAGGTATTTGCCAGCGGTTCTTCTTCCCCTGACTCCATTGAGACAGCTGGGATCATGAGTACTCTCTCATGGTATGGCGCTCTTGCCACAGAAAAATCCCTCAACGAGTTCCGCTACAAATCATTTATCAAAGCAGCTGCAAACATGAAGCCTGATCTCTCAATTCTCCCTCCAACTGAAGGAGCTGTTTAACTTAAGCATCATGCATTCCGGACGTACCACCAAGTACACCTGTTGTTAGGGGAGGAACCTAATGGTGGGGTGCCGAATTGGGGTTGGGAGAGGACGAATGACCAACTAGTTCCGAAACTCTCAGACTTGGATGCTGCCCCTGACGAAATCTTGAAGATGATTTTTTGTCGATGCATGAAAGGATGTGACAGTGGTAGGTGTGGTTGTAGAAAAGCATCATTAAACTGCTCTGTCACACGCCTGAATTTATGGGCAATTGCAACAACGAAGTCGCAATATTAATTCAGGAAGAAGGTGACGACAACGACATCGATACTCTACCAATCTCTTTGGACGAGATCTCCACTGCTGACGAAGATGAAAGAGCCTCGACACTTCCGCTTCAAAAAACCAAGACCTTGCCTTAAATGCACATTTTTTTTTCATTTTAGAATTACTATCAGTCCATGTAAATACTTTCATTAGATGATTCGTAATAATATATGAAACGATATAATTATAAAAATGTGTTGTGTTTCAATTGCAATTACCTTTTTACATTGTTAAAGTGTTGTTATTCATCATGATAGCAAGTTACAGCAGTTAAAACGCAACAGGCTCTCAACATACTCATTTCTAGAGGAACATCGAAATTTAGCGTACATGTTAGAAATACTATAACTTTTGATTGGTTGAAGATAAAGTGGCAAAAGTTTATATCAAATTGAAGGAAATTTAATGCTCTACAACTTAGTCTGCAACAATTTTTCTAAGAAACGATCGTGGGAGGCACTAGACGCAATGTTTGACAAAAAGAGTGAGGTAAAAATGATTTTTTCGAAAATTATCGATTTTCAATAACGTATATCTCGAAAACCGTTGGGAATTAGACAAATATGTATATTGACAATTTTATAGGAAATTTAATTAGCTTTCCTTTTTATATTTAACATTTTTTTCTACAGTGCACCGTTTCCGAGATATAAATGAAAAACCCAAAAATGTGACCTTTCCACCTCCCTCCCCAGGGGCGGGGACTTTTAGTATGTTTACCTACTAACTACTCCTAACAAAGTCCTGAAGTCAAAAATTCTCGCATATTCCATGCACTCTACAATCCATTCATTGACTGGACTAATTAATTTAACGAAAATAAAATTTTAAGAAATAAGAACATAAAGAAACATTTATTGCTTAGCCAAGGGTATGTAAAAGCAAGAACAAAACAGAACCTCTAGAAAAATGATGCACCTGCTGTATGGATTCAGAATTATATAGCAAAAAAAGAAAAACTCTTACCTAAATAAAATTACTTTTTCCACTGGGGAAATTGCAATAGTAGAGCCAAAAGTGACAACAGAGATTGAAAACAGACAAACTGACATTTACAATTTATGCACTGTACATAGTAAGTAACTGCAAATTTCATTTACCACCAAATGAAGGTAGTAGAATTTTAACAAACTGGGTTTGAATTTTGGAAGAGAGATTTCTTTTTATAAAACACTTAGAGTTTCATGGTAAATAGATGTAGACAAATTTTTCAGTGAAATTCACTAAGTTTTTAAGTTGAACCTATGTCAAACCCAAGAGGATATTGACCCACAGGTTGGGAACCCCTGCATTAGAATAAAAGCCTGGGATATGTATGGTGTTAAAGCTAATTCTACATTTATTCTCAAAAAGTATTCTTTCTTTCAATATGAATCTGTTTTCTCTCCCCACCACCTCATAAAAATATTTATTGATAAAATTCAGATACCTTACCATTCACTCCCTGAAAAAGATTCTTTTGAATATACATGCACAGAAAATCTAGAAAATTAAATTGGATGTCTGAAAATAGAGTAGTAAATATGACAGAGGCTTCTTTCACTGTATAGAAAATTATGCTGG
This sequence comes from Dolomedes plantarius, assembly GCA_907164885.2. Classification (NCBI taxonomy): domain Eukaryota; kingdom Metazoa; phylum Arthropoda; class Arachnida; order Araneae; family Dolomedidae; genus Dolomedes; species Dolomedes plantarius. The sequence goes on along the minus strand of OU015503.1, from coordinate 31,666,827 downwards.
TCTGTTCCAAAGATTTTAGTCCAAATAATTCAGAATATTTTATTTGAAAACTAACAATGCTCATAAATTACAATTCACAAAATGGAAACATTTATTCTAAATGGAGTATTTACTTTACTAAACAAGCATTAAAATTCAACAATGCTATACTGAAATAATACAAAATACATACTTATATTTGGAGATTATATGAAATAACCAGCATTATCTTGGAATGAAAATTCACACTAAAAGAAGGTCAATAACTAAACCAACATTGAGAAAATAAAAAGTTTCAAAATTCTAGGATAAAAAATGACAATACAGTGTTAAGTAGTGCAGTATCCAGTGCTTTTTCATTACAAAATAATGCCAATAAATTTTTAAAATATAAACTTCCATAAAACAGATACATAATGCTTTCAAACATCTTTAAAAGAAAGTATACAAATGAATATGACTTAGTTTGGGATAATAACAAATTAACAAAAGTATAAAACAGATTCTTTGGTTTAAGTGCTTAGTGTCAGCACTTTTAAAGTGAATTGTGACATCAAAAGAAGCAGAGAGAGAAACAAATATTACAAAATTTTAACCAAGATTCAGATCTTAATAACGGTATAAATATTGGATAAATAGAATTGAATCAGATGCACATACATTTACAAAAGTACAAACGTTTTTAAAATCAGTTTATAATTCTTCCAACAAGAAACATTTTTATTGGCAGTATTTCTTTTTCAGAAATATGATAACATTTAGATGTAGTACTACAAAATGTGTATATACATGTGTATGTATGTATGAAGTATTGTGAGGGTGCATAGTAGGAAGCACTTGCAAGTACTGTTGATTTTTCCTCACTCCATAGAGCTTAGAGATCTTTATTTCTTTCATAATATTTAACAGTAGAACCCAACTTAGCCTGTTACATAAACATCTCCAAAACAGTTTTGAGATCTTTATTGTATCAATCTTGAATCAAGACTACTATTTAACAGAGATAATTTGTTTTTTACATTTAATAGGGAAAGCAGATGAAACAGGGTTAAAATCTCCTATACAGTCATTACTTTCAAACTCTAGATAATTTAACAAAGTTCTAGTAATTTCCTATAAACAGATACCCCAAAATTACTCAATTTGCAAGATTTTAAATGTGATGTTGGTATATTATATATATATGTATAAATATACAGTGCTTTTTTTCTAAAACAATAGGTGGGCATACTGTGTTTTCTCAAATAAAGGTGCGTATTTTTAGTATGTGTTTTCACATGTCATGTCACAGGGAACAAAAAATTCGCAATTTAAAAAAATACTTTTTGTTTTATATTAACTATTGATGCATAATTTTCTTAAAATTTTGGTTAAGTTAAGCCAAAATAATGCTTTTAAGAAAAAAGGGGATACGCTATATCTGTGCGTACCCCCAGAAAAAAAGCCCTGTATATGTATATATATATATATATACGAGGGTGATTTTTTAAGTAAGAACCAATTTGTAATGGAGTAAGAGAAACTTTAGTCATGAACGTAAATTGTATTACAAACTAAAATATGAAAATTTTTTCACTTTTCAACATAGTCACCATTAACATTTAAACATCTATCAAGTCGTGTCACCAGCTTTAGGATCCCATCATCAAAGAACTCTGCCGCCTGACCGTTAAACCAGTTAGTAACAGTTTCTTTCAACATATCATCATTTTCCAAGCGCTTTCCACCAAGAAATTCCTTAAGTTTTGGAAACAGATAAAAGTCTGATGGTGCTAAGTCAGGGCTGTATGGTGGATGATCCAGTAATTCCCAATGAAAATTGTCAAAATCAATCGTGGGGACTACTCTCTTGCTGCGTAGTTCTGTTTCACGACAAAGCTCGGCCTCACGTTGAGGCAAGAACAAAGACTTAACTGGACAATTTTCATTGGGAATTACTGGATCATCCACCATACAGCCCTGACTTAGCACCATCAGACTTTCATCTGTTTCCAAAGCTTAAGGAATTTCTTCGTGGAAAGCGCTTGGAAAATGATGACACGTTGAAAGGAACTGTTATTAACCGGTTTAACGGTCAGGCGGTAGAGTTCTTTGATGATGGGATCCAAAAGCTGGTGACACGACTTGACAGATGTTTAAATGTTAATGGTGACTATGTTGAAAAGTGAAAATATGTTCATATTTTAGTTTGTGATACAATTTACGTTCATAACTAAAGTTTCTCTTACTCCATTACAAAATGGTTCTTGCTTAAAAAATGACCCTCGTATATATATAAATAGTGGGAGAGGAGAGGTTAGACATGTGTCTATGATTTACAGGCCAAGGAATCCTTTATATATACACACATAATGGATCAGAGTTAACAATAATCATAAAAAGAAAACTACTTGGAATGACCTGGAGAGGATTATTCTCTTGAAACAATCATTTCATCACAGTTGACAACATAAATTTTTATTTCAGCAGGGTCAGGGATTTCTGACAGTTAACTCATTCCTGAAGATGAGTATCAAGAGTAACATTTCCAAAATTAAAGACGAGCAATCGAGAAAATGGAGTATCATCTCACAAAACATACCATATCTGGATGTGAGAATACAACATAATATAGTGTGAACAAATGGCTTTTTGGCAATAATTAGGAAGAAATGAACAATGAAGTAATTACTTCCTTACTAAGGAATAGGTTTGAGAAGTGGATGAAAATGATAAGTATTGTGAATTTGTGCAGAAAGAAATAATGGCAATATGATACTGCCAGGAGGTACATAGTGCAACAACTGGAATCAATGCCAGTCAATGATAAAAATAGACAGGCAAACAGGTACAAGGGGGAAAAAAAGAACAAAAGAAAACATGCACACACACACACGTTAGCTGATGGTTTTTTATCATTAATATGGTAGCTTTTAATTATTTTATATCATTTTAATCATGATTAAAAATCTTTAAACAAGATTAAGGTTAATATTTAACTATATGTAGTACCTCCTGAGCTTGAGGTTTGGAATTCCAGTTAATCTCTGTTGGCGGCAGTATTGAATACCTTAGATTATCAGGACTCTTGTGTGTGTATATATATATATATATATATATATATATATATTTTAAGTAAGAGATATTTAAGATAATCCTGAAGTAGCTTTTTACAAGAAGGTGAGAAAAGCTGTCTCTAAGTTCAATGGCTTAAGGAAAAGGAAAGAAGTTCTGAACTTGAATCTGAATGTCAAGACCAAATAAGCATGATAGCTTTTCTAAAAATTTGAAACAAAAATGGCAAATAGAATGGAGTGATGTATATAAAAATACACAGCTTGTTTAGGTTATTAATACTAACATCATTCAACAACTTTTTAAAATTTATTTGTATGCATTTAAGTCTTAATTTGAGGACAATTCTAAATACAAGATATTTTCTTTATAAATGAGGTAGAAAGATTATACACTATGTACATGCTGACACAACAATGAAATTTAAATCATATCCTTACTGATAACCTTATAAATCAATAGGAAAAAGCAAGAAAAAATTATAAAATGGTTTTAAAGGAACAATGAGTTCATTTACTTTTATCATGTTAAATTTAGCTTTTCTAACACCAATAACAGAAAGAAATTATATTCAATGAAAACAATTCTTAGTTGTAACACATATTTACACTATACAAAATATATGTTAAAATCAAGTTGTATCACTAGACCTCATATGACTATTAACATACAATAAAAAACTGATATGTTATAAACCTTGAAAATAAGAACATTTTTTTAAATTCAGTACATCTAAAATGAAGATTATTCAAAGCATTTACAAAAATTTTAATACATGCAGTAACATTTAAATATTTTTTACAAGAACAAATTAAAACATTTATTTGTACTAATATCATGATTCAAAGCATTGATGAAAACTGTATACAAAAAATACATCACTTAATAGAAATCTTTCTTTGGAAGAGAAATTTGTAACTTTATTTCATTATATAATTATGAATATTCAGCTTTTGGAAATATTTGTCATATTTTAATTAGTCAAAATTAGTGTGAAAAATCATACTGTTTAATCCTTAAGTCATATGTTATTACTTTTAGCCAACTACTTAAAGAGAAAATACAGTGGAACCTTGATATATCGAACATGCCTGACACTCTCATGTTATTACTAAATTGAACCTCAGTATATCGAAATCCTCGATAATTTGAAGTTTTCTTGTTCCTCTGGAGGTTAGATATATCGAGGTTTCACTGTATAACATTTTTTTCCAAAACTTTTTATTACCAAAAACAGGCATAACTATATTTGATGTTATAGATGAGTGAATAATTGTAAATAATTCCTATACTGAAATAACATTTTTAATGATTACATTAAGCAAATTCTATTACAGAAATTTATCTCACTTACAGTTTTATTTTAGGGGTAAATGTCAATTGTTAATAATGAAAGATTAAAGGAAGGCAAAGTACAATTATCATGGGAAAAAAATAGCTATAACAGTTACATCAATATATGACACTAATCTATGTTATCATTAATTTACAATGTACTAATGTATTTTACATTTTCCCCTACAAGTATCTATATACAAAAAAAATAAAGATGCTGTAGAAAATTTTTTAGCAAATATTATACTACAATTCTAGTAGATCAGACTAGGTAATACAGTATTTGAGCAATTTCCCAGTTTTTAAATCACAGCATCATAATTTATTTTAATTAAATAATTAAAAATTTCACACAAATTGATCACTAAAATAGCGACATGTTTAAAATATTAAACTAGAATTCATATGCTTAGAAAAGAAACTGAAGAACACAAACTGTTTGTTTTTTAAATTTGAACAGAATATTGTATATATTTAATCTAAGTTATTCTTGAATAAAAATGATCTAAAGTAAATGTTATTATAATTATTCAAAACAAATTAATTGAAGGAAGTGACTATATATTTCATTGAAGGGAATTTTTGCCTATATTAAATACAGAAATTTTTACCTTTCATTATGGTAATTGAAAGCTAACTAAGAAAATTGCACAGATGAGAACATGGTAATTTTTTCTTACAAAATCCCTCTCTAAATCTTAAAACCACAAAGGTTGGGCAAAATAAAGCACATCAAATACAAATATGATATGAAATAATCTTGAGAATTATTTTTTATATATATTAAATAAATTTAAGATACAAACTTCCATAATACATATGAAATTCCATAAATTTGATCTGTAGGTTAGAGCAGTGGTGCCCAAACTGTGGGTTGCTATCCACTGGGTGATCATGAAAAAAATTGGAGGGGTTGTGAATAGTTTGAAGTAAATTTATGTTATATTGAATAATTTATTTTAAAAAATGCTTTAAATTTTCTAAAGTTACACATTTTTAATTTAAATTTTTTTACATGATATAAAATGATATGACAAAATTAAATAAGGTGTCAAACAGTTTTACCAAGTGCAGAAACAGGTAAAATAAATATGTACCCAAAATGTAGTTCCCTTTTTTTAAAAATTGTATTTCTACCAAAAAATTTTTGTTGGAGGTCGAGGGTTTTTTATTTAAAGAAAGTGCGTCTTGACTGAAAAAAGTTTGTGCACCACTGGATTAGAGCACAAGCAGCTTATAATTTACTTCTATCATAAAATTAATGGATTACTTCTTTCTCAAATTTACAAAAAAGAAAAACGCATATGCACTGCCATAATATCAGTGTAAAAAGTATAGTATTTTCCCTGATGTTTAAAAAATATTATAGCTCCATTTCTTTTAAAGAACTCCAGTCATATTAAAAATAATTAGATTCATTTAATTTTATGGTATATAAATGCGTCTACCATGATATCGTTTTTTCACAATTCATAATACATTTACCTATTAACTTTATTCATAACCACTTCAATAACACATCATGATGTGAAAACTTTGTTAAATTATTTAACTTTATTAGGATTTAATACAGAATTATTGCTTGATAACAGCTAATTTTTTTATTTCTAATAACCAGAAACAGAGATTTTCTGGTTAGATTAATTAGCTCAATGATGTGTACATTGTTGACCTATTTAATGGGGTTTTGAAAAAACAAATATTACATTGCTAATATTCTATTATGAATAGAGCACATCATGATGTGCAAACTTTGTTAAATTATATAACTTTATTAGGACTTAATACAGATTTATTGCTTGATAATAGCTAATTTTTTAAAAATTTCTAATAACCAGAAATTGAGATTTTCTGGTTAGATTAGCTCAATGATGTGTACATTGCTGACCTATTTAATGGGATTTTTGAAAAACAAAAATTACAATGCTAATATTCTGTTATGAATAGAGTGAAACACACTTAGGCATGTACATTTAAATAGAACAGAAAAAATTAATGTAGTATATAATAGGTTCAAATGCTAATACCACTTTCATATTATATTCAGGGCAACAAAAAAACTTTCTAAAAACATTTTAAAAACTACTTCAAACATTATCATAAATCACTGCATTAGAATTTCATGCAAGATCAGATAGTTATACACATAATATTTATTTTTTCTTACATGTTGTTGATATAAATAAACTTTTTTAAATAAGTAATTCCCTACTGATGAAAAAATGCTCAAGGTTTTAATATGTTTCCAATGATAGGAAAAAATGATAACAGGGAATAAAGTAACTTAATAAAGTTTAAGAAAAAGGTGCAAACAATAACCTTATTTTCAGGGTTATGAAATAGATAACATTTTTCTTTACATTATTAAAACAATAATTACAGTTCCAGTTTCAATAAAATTTACATTCAAATATTTCAATATATTTACATTCCACATTTAACAGACATTTAAATGATTACAAAATCAGAGGTTCCAAAGCCATATTCTTAGTCTTTCATTACAATTGCATTATAAATGAAACTTAAAAGATGACAAGATTTTACCAAGCATAAAGACATAAGTCTTTTATCACAAATTACCGATTGCTATGAGTGTTGCTAAGTAAGAACTAGAAAGTTTTGAAATGTACTCACATCAGCATACATATATGCACAAATATATACAAGAATACAAACATTTGAAATATAAATGAATTCTCTATACGTATTTTAAGACTTTTATCCATTTTCAATAAGTGAGACTATTGAACAATGTTAAAATATAAAGATCTTGTATACTATGGTTTATCAATATGATATTTTCTAGAGTGAACAACAAACAAGATTATTACATTTTTGATTAGATGCAAGTGCAAAACTAGAGTCTGTTTTAAAATAACTTTTTTAATGCTTCTTTGATATCTATTTTTACTTCTAGATGCCCACAAAAATAGAAGCTTTTGAGTCATAGTTTGAGAAACAGGCTCTATAAGCATTATAGCTAAGTTAATTAACAAGTTTAAAGATGGCTATTGTTGTATAACTAATGGATGAAACTACCCAGCATATTGATAAATATACAGTGCCAGATCAAAGCATTCAAGAATTAAAAGCTGAAATTGGCTATCAACTGTTTGAAGGTTTCTGAAAGTTTGTGCAAAACCCTAGTAATGATCTTATCACATATGTGCAAACAAAAATATTTATAGATCTGCACACAAATAAATATTTTTGTTAACATTTACTTATGAACAAATGCAATTAGAATTTTTTTATTTGGCATAAAAGTGTGAAAAAAATTCAATGAAGCACACATACAGAGTCTTAGAATATCCCATGAGTCTTAGAATATCCCTTTCTAGTGTTAAAAAATGGAATGATGAACTACAAATTCCTTTTGTTAATTTTTTTTAAAATATGTCACAGTGCATAATAAATCCAATAAACAATATTAATAGGCTGCTGTATAGATTAATCAATCTGCCATACATTAGTAAAGGTAAACATACATAAGTAAGGTTTTGAAACCCATTTAAAAATACTTCATAAAAATGGAAATTAAATTTTTTTAAAAACTTTTCCACAATTTCTAGTATTTAATTTTTATGATTTGAAAACAACTGTAGTAATGAATGATGGAATTTTGAAACTGAATTTTACACAAGCTCTGTTTAGTGTAGAAAATTATCAGATGCAAAAAATTAACTTAATATACTGATTTTCTAACTGAATAGAAACTAAAAAAAAATCAGTAGAAAGGAAAGTGTACTAGAGCTCTTCCAGTGAAAGAGTTTAAATCAGCTTTTGATCTTGATTTCTTCTGTTGTTTTACTTTCAGGGTAAAAATACATGCCTATAAATCTGTTTTAGTGGCCCATCACTAGTCAGTATTGACTATAAGACTGAACACACAGCAATTTTTTTCTAAAAAACGATGCCTGAAATTATATTAATTCAGTGCAAAAATTCACAGGTAAGCAAAATATAAAATGCCCAAATTGAAGGAATTTATTGCCATGTCATTAAAGTTATGAATTAGAAAATGTTTTCATTGTAAAAAAATGTGCATCAGACAATTAAGTTTAACATTTTCTGCACTATTCAACAGATTTTCAAAAATATCTTAAATTTGAGATTAAGAAATTCAAGACATTAAAATTACTAAAGGTGATATATGAATAACTAAATATATATATATATATATATATATATATATATATATATATAGTAATTTAAAAAATGCCAGCTATTTTCAAAGAATAAGTATACATCTCAAAACTATTTTTGATAAATAGTACATGTTGAATGATTACTAGATTCTCTATGGCAAGAAATTTTTACTATTGCAGAGGTAAATATTCTACTATACGAATGGAAAGTTCAAAGCATAGCAGATAAGACAGCTGAATTACATATTTGCATTGAAGAACATTAAGATAAGAACAGGTTCAGGGTAAGAAATTTCGACATTAAAAATTAATAAGTAAAAAAAGTTCATTATTTTATTTTAGTATTAACCCCAAATGGAACGGTGGGGGTCGTATCCGATCCAAGGGTGTGTCTTTCCTCTCTCGTACTCTCCCCTCTCATTGCAAGAGATCGAGTTGACAAGGAACCCTACCAGCCAGTTTTGCAACAGGTGTTGGAGCATTTGTAGTTATAAGTTTGCAGTAAATACGAGTGTCTTTGTTGAAAAATGTGATTCATAATCACTAGTAATTAAATTATTTATTTTTTTTAGATTTAAAATTTTTTATTTTTATTTTGAAGGCCAAAAAATGTCAATATATATTATTTTTTACATTTTTAAGCTCAGAAATTCAGCTTCACTAACTTCTAAAACTAGGTACAAGACTAAATTACATATTACACCTGATATATACAACATTCTATGTAAAAGCCAGAGAGATTTTTTTTGATTAGCAAAATTACAATTCATTGGTCATTTGTTCTACAAAAAGGTTTTTATTTCATGTAAAATATTATTAATAAATGTTATTATACAACAAAAATGCTTATTGGGTACTTATTGCTACCAAAATCCTCATTAAAAAAAGAGATTGGGTCAAATCCGACCCGATTGTGCCATCTATTTTGTCTCAAACCACTGTACCGTTTGCGGGTTAATATTTTCTCTTATAAAAATGAT